>WPIO01000190.1:0-125000 GCA_009760855.2 Cristatella mucedo | reverse complement strand
ACTTGCAAACGATTGAGTTTTGGCTAGCTGCCTAGCAAGATGCATGGTGGATCAGAAAAACCGTGGCTGTGGCTCGCACACTTTCGTTAAGCGTTTGGTGACTTGGAACGTTTTGATCATGTTGTGCTGACTCTGGCGTGACTTGTCCACCTGGCATAACCCAGCTGCCCTGAGGGTTGAAGCACCAGCTGGCTTGAGCCTTAGTGGCAGCTGTATTGCCCAAGATGAGGGGCGTCAGGTCATCCTTATTGTAATGCCCTCAATTTTTAGCAGGTACTCAAGCTGCTGCGCACATTCGATGGTACTGTGCTGTTGCCTTAACTGTTTAGGCAGCAGTGCAATGCTAAGCTTGCATTGGCTGGGGGAGCATGCTGGCGTTGATGGACAATTTTTACCAAGTGGTCACTTTCTCACGTATCGACTTTCTTGGCTTGTTGCCTGCAATGTAATGTAATGTATCTCCATCTGTAACTCCGCAAAGCCATAAAGACTGTGTGGGTGTTACGCAGGAGAGTTTTGTATAGCGCACTCACAGCCTAAGTGGCTTTCGGTACGCATTCGGTAGCCAACAGACTTCATCACACACAACGAAGAAAACGTAGGAAGCGTAGCAGAGTCAGGAGAGCAGTTGAGGTAGTGAGTAGCATAGAAGTAGCAGCTCAGGACCGCTGAAAAGGATGTGCCATAGTCGGCAGCAGGAGAGTAGTTGTCGTTTCGTAAGAATTGTGGAAGCGAGTTCCACGGTCTAGGACCTGCCGAGCTAAAGCTTCTGTCGCTAACGGTCTTTAAACGGAGGAATGGAACAGCAAATGTATTGTCCACACAGGACCTTGGGGGCGTGATGAGGCTGAAACTGGTGCCACAGTTCAGCTAGGTATGAATGAGCCAAGCCGTAGTGGGCCTTGTGGGTCAGCGTAAGAACTTTGCTCTCAATCCGTTTGAACTTGACAACATCGATTTTTGCCGACCTTAAGCAGTGAAGATTTTGGCTTTGTATCGATATTGCGTAGTTACTGAGCACTATCGTCTGTCTTTGTTATTAACAGGAGGACACTACTACTCCTACTACTACTACTTTATACATTTGTGTAGCACCCTCAGAGAACTTAATCTCGTTCTAGGCACTTTATATATGCTGTAAAGGAAATATGAATGTTGAGATCGTAATAGAGAATGCATACCCCAGCCTACGACAGTGCCGTGCCTAGATGCTGTTGTCTGCCAGTACTAGGCTGAGGGCCCTGCCGACCCTGACTTACCAATCGTGGCTCAGCATTGCTGCTGCTGGCGCTAGCAACGGCGCTGGCCAATCGGAACGCAGCGTTCCTGGGCTCAGACGACAGGAAGCTCCGTTAGCATTAACGTCTGCAGAACAGAGTCGTTAATTAAACGTTGTTGAGTTTGGTTGTGTTCCGAGTGCTCCGAGTCGTTTTCTGTTTAGCAATATGTGCACGCAAGCTCACAGCATGATCGAATGGTTAGTGGTAGCATGTTCAATATCAACAAGGTTAGAGGTGACATGCATAGGGTCAGCCTTCAAATATGGTTAGTAGCAGCATGCACAATGTCAGCACTCACAAGTACACAAAGGGCGAATCACACAGGCCCATTAAATGCTATGATAAACAGATGCCTATGTCCACACCTGCCTACATTACCAAAAAGATCTTTGACTTCACAGTATACTGCAGGACAGTTAAAAGATATGGTTTGGCACCTCGTCAATAGAGCTCCAGGCAATGTAGTCGTCGACCTTGCAGTTACAAAGTCTTTCTAACGGCTTGTATGTAGCGTTGGGGAGTTATCAACTCAATCTACTGTGTTCCTGGTGATCGTGAGTCATTGCACAGTCGCATGCCATGCTGCTGCTGCTTGTACTCGCTAGTTAGTGTGCCTATGTATGCTCGTTGCCAGTGGATGCATGCAGCCCGATGTGTTCTCGATCGTAGTCGGTTTTCACGTTTCACAACGTGTGCTGTTATTCTAGGTTGATCTGTGGTGTCACGGAGCAGAAAGTCTTGCAGGAACTAGAAGAGTACATCCCAAACATCGAATGCTGGTTTAAGAGGCATGTGCTGGATCAGTTGCCTGCCGCTAGCAACTCAGATCATGCTGTTGTCCAGAGAGTGATGGATATAGAAGAGAACGTCTGGTGTCCCAGGTACTTTCAGCATTGCCTTTCCTGCTGTGACTCTCCGAGTAAGATTAGGTGTTGCTGACACACATGCCGAGTGGTGCCTTGTTGATGCTGCAGTGGTAATTTGTAGTGGTAAGCAGCTGGACTGCCATCCCTCCCTCCCTCCCTCCCCACCCACCTGAGGTTATGCAGTTAGTCATTTTGGCCACGGACGTTTTGGCTGACCGGTCAGTCATGCCCGGACCTGCTGCCGTCTTTGATTTCCGAAGTTTCTTCCCAAATGGCTGCTGCTATGGGCCTGCAGGTCAGAAGGTGGCATTTAACAGCACACATTTGAACTCGGCAGCACTATTTCGGATGTTTGAAGTGTCGGCAAGTAGCAGTGCATTTAAATGTAATTTGTGTTAGTCGTAGTATCGTTGAGTCCTAAGCAGGATTGCAGCGAAAATGTGTGCTGTTCGACGGTTTACCTTTTCGGCGGTGTCACATCGTTTCAGAAAACCCTGGAGCTGCCCTATTTATGAAAATACGTGGCGTGCATTGTTTATTCTAATCATTTTTTTGCCTCTCATTTCATTCTGCTATGCATGCACGGTTTCTTTACATACGATGGGTGCCCTACTCTCAGCTGCACTTGGGCTGGGTCTAGCTGTGCAGGGTATGTGCATTGAAAGTACTAATTCAAGTTGCCGAGTTGTATGCATTTATCGTTCAATTAATGTTACAGCGTAAAATCAGGCAACTGTCGATCGGAGGGTAAGGGATGTCGGAGTGCCTTGAGGTTAGCACAGCGTCCCCGCCTCCTGTCAGGCACGACATCCGTGGGGCTGGTTTAGTGCTGTCGTACTCACGACCTCTGCTGATACGCTTTCTTGAATTTGACATCCTCGTTGGCTGTGCTGCTGCTCGCTGGTGTCATAATGGCCTCGTCGTCGGCTCGGTGGCCCGAGACAGACACGGTGCCACTGCTGTCTGCTGCTCAGGCGTGCAGATGTAGTCGTGGGCTGCCTCGGGTCAACGGGCAGCCACTTGTCAGGCTACAGAGAGTAGTGGTAGCGAGTCTCGCTTTTCTTCCGTGTTCCCCCCCCCCGTTTTGTTTGATAATGCTTCAGCTGCCAGAGGCTCGAAGCACCCGCAGCAGTGAGAGGCTCCAGCGTGTGGCCTGCCTCACGTGACCTAAAGGCTTTTCTCGCTCGGCTGCTGCTGCCGCGAGCTCACGGCCGGCTACGATTTGCACATGCTTTCATAGGTTCGGCTTGAAAGGCAAGATCGACGTCACTGTCGACGTTAAGGTACATGCTAGCCTAGCGAAGGGCTGCACCCTCCCCATCATTCTTACCCCATCAACCGCTGTGGTCTCTGCCCACGTGATCAACCTGCTTGGTACCCCCTCCCTTATGCCGACCTGGAAGGGATCTGCCGAGCCGAGGTGCCAGGCATTCATTTTTTGTCTCTCTGCACCCAGGATTTGCTCGACTTGCTGCCTGAGGCTAATCCGGAGAGAGCTAATCCGGTAGCTGGCCAGCCCTGGTGTACCACAGAATGGGGGGAGGGAAGGGGAGTAATGGGTTTCTTGTGAACCTGATTTGTCATGGAATTGACTAGTGGAGACAGGCTGAAATAAGAAGAATTACCTTTCCAAAGTAATTCTGCCCGTGATTCTGCAAAAGTAATCGGACGTGGTAAACTTTATCTTCCAGCATTAAATTGTGTGAGCGTAGATTGCTCAATGGCCCTGCCTACTAAACTCCTGCCGCTAAACCTGGCAGTTTTTTGTTCACGTTGTGCTGCCGTTGAAGCTACTTGCCTAATAATCATAATAATAATAATATAATTCATTTGTATAGAGGTCTAAGATAACCCAATCTCTATTCAGGTGCTTCACATATACCACGAAGCTCGAGCCCACGACCTCGGTCAGACCATGGTCGGGACGAGCATGTTAACCACCGGGCTAGACCAGCTCACCCCATCAAAAGGTTCTGTGCCGAAAACAAAAAATGCAATTCGTTGGTATAGCAGCTAAAGAGAACTTAATCGCTATTAAGGCGCATCACATATGCTCGAGCCTTCGACCTCGGCCATCATGCTGGTTTCACCCAGTGGTTAAGGTGTTTTTGGCCCGACCAAGGTCGGGCCGAGGTCGTGTACTCGAGCCCCCCCACGTAGTATATGTGAAGTGCATGAATAGAGATTAAGTTTTCTTAGGGCCCTGTGCAAATGAATTATATTTATTTAGTCGTTGCAATTGCAACTACTGCCTTACCTCACTTAGCAGCTACCCTGCTTTTTTCATTTCTGGTTCATTTAAAAAAAAGATATACTTCATCTGTATAGCACCCTAAGAGAACACAATCTCTATCCAAGGGCTTTAAATGTTCTGCAATGATGTCATCCTGGCTGTTTTAGTGGGTTCAACCACAATTTCAATTAGGGGCTTCAGGCCTTCTCAACAGATGTTTGTACTCGACAGCAAGTTTGCACATATATTTAGCATATTGAGAATTAAAGCTCCATCTCTAAATCTAGTGCACTGGTGGAGACTGCCTGACCAGCACAGTGGGTGGTGGTACCAAGCAGAGCTTGGGAAGCTCTGTATTTGTGGGTCCATATCTATTGATGGCTTTTTGCTGAGGTTGGTTGCTTTTGCTAAGAAATAAAGCTTTTAGGCAGTCTCCCAGATGGGCGTCATGCAGTCCCCCCTTGCAGTGAGCCCTGTGGAAATCGGGCCTCTCCTAACTAGATTTGCAGATAAGCACGATCACTGGTACACCGTCCTGGTGATTGTGCTGCTGCAAAACACACTACAGCTACTCTTGGCTTAGAGCCTACACATAATGACGTGTGTCAAAGAGGATCTTGTCTTTTAGGTATTACCGAGGCATTGTTTATCTGCACTGCAAGAGACAGCCAGAAAGCCAAACAGCCTCTAGGTTGTGCCAGTGAAATGTGAAAATAGTTTTGCTGCTGGCCACTTATGCCCGCCGATGTACAAATAGGCTTCGAGAGCTGAGCTCTTATTGTTGGTAACTGCATCAGGACTTGCATCAGAGTCCAAAAGTGTCACGATACTACTGCTGAAGTCCAAAAATAGTAGCCTTGAAAGGAATTTTCTGAGAACCCGGCAACACGAGCTGCCTTGTCGAAGCCACCAGTCAGTGGAAAGAAGCTGGGCTGATTTAGCAGCCTTATTTATGTAGCAGCTGAATAGCTTTCACGGCTACTGACCTCTGCTTGCGGTGGACAATAAAGAAATGCCCACTGAAAACCTCGAATCCATGACCTGGGTCGTCAAGAGCAAGCACCTTGCCTCCTTTTCTAAGATGCCGGAGCCTGCTGGGTCATTTAATTTAGCACTTCAGCAGATCTTGTGTTGGCACCACACGCAGATATGCAATGGTTCTGTAACAGTATAGCTTGAAGCTGCTATGCTTCGTTTTCCAATCGCCAGCATGCTGAGACATTTGGCTAGACGATGGCCCAGCATGCCTGGAATTTAGCTCAGACAGCGTTGCAATAGATATGCAGGTGCATCGCATGTCAAGACGTAGGTATGCAAGCCGATGGCAACCGTTTCTAAGAAACACGACTCGACCGAGCGAGAGGCGTTGGTCCATCGACTGCCAGTTAGACCACGAATCGAAAAACGTATATAGCTTATTACTTTTCAAGTTTCGTGCGCAAAAACCATGAAGATATGTTTGGCTGTAATCATCTATTCCTTGGCTCCACTTACCAAAATTTCGTATGCCAGATTTCTAGTATTCTCCATACAGTAGCTTCAGGAGTTTTTCAAACTTTTGCGATGTACTAATAGATAACTAGCTAGACGAAAAAGCCTCCCTATGACTGCAACTCTCAAGGATAGAAGTAGTTTGAAAGTGCCCCCAATCACAGTTAGCATGATGCAAATTGTGTCTTCACTCTTCCCACAGGTCTACGCCTGGTTGCCAGTCAGTTGTGACTTCCATATACTGGGGGGGGGGATTTGTTCATTCAAAACTATATCGGTTGATGGCGATTTCATCTAGCTCTTCTGTGGAATACTCATGGACACGTGTACGTTAGTGGTTTGACTATGTGTGATGATGCCAAATTCAGTCGTGTGCTGGAAGGGTGTGATGGTGCGGTTGCATGATTGTACACATAATAATAATAATAATAATATTGCACTTGATAAAGCGCCCTCAGAGAACTTAATCTCTTTCTAGGCGCTTTACATTTGCTGCAAAGTGATACGCAATAGAATAGTAAGTAAAATCATGCTTGAAAAACAAACAAAATGAATAACATGGTTAGGGGTTACATGCACTGGGTCAGCATGCAAATGTGGTTAGTGGCAGCATGAACAGTGTCAGCACGCATAAGCACATCGAGGACGAATCACAAGGACCCACTAAATGCTGTCCTAAATAGGTATGTTTTTAAGTTTCTTTTAAATGTGGTCAGGTCAGGGGATGTTCTGATGCAGGTCGGGAGGGAGTTCCAGGCTGTGGGAACATACGAGCTAAATGCACGGTCTCCAAAGGATTTAAGGTTTGTACAAGGTATTTCTAGACTGTTGGATTCCGAAAAGCGAGTGGTACGATGCTTTGCCTGATGGGGTAGTATCTCTGAAAGATAGGCTGGAGCCATAGAATGAAGAGACCTAAAAGTGAGCGACAAAACCTTGAAGTCAATCCGTTGCTTGACTGGTAACCAGTGCAGGTCGGCGAGAAGTGGAGTAATGTGGCAACTGCGACGCTCACGACAGACAAGCCTAGCTGCAGAGTTTGCACCAGCTGCAATCGCCTGATCGCACATGCTGGTAGGCCAGTAAGCAGTGAGTTGCAGAAGTCGAGACGAGATGTCACGAATGCATGGACCAACTTGGACGTGGTATCCTTATCTAAACAAGCCCGAATTTTAGCAATGTTATGAAGCTGAAAATAGGCTGATTTGACTGTGGAGCTGATGTGGTCGTCTAACGAGAGGTCGCTTTGGAATATGACACCTAGATTTCGAGCTGATGCAACTGGAGATATGCTGGCAGAGCCAATTTTGAAAGTCAGCCTTTCCAATTTCTGAATAACACTAGGTTTGCCCATAACTAGTAAGTTAGTTTTATCATCGTTTAGTTTTAGAAAATTTGCTGCTATCCATGATCGGATGTCATCAATGCATGCAGCAAGTGAGTTGAGAGAATTTGAGGTGCTCGAAGGCTGGGAGGGATCAAAGCAAAGGTACAACTGAGTGTCATCCGCATAGAAGTGAAAGCCTAGATTGTGCTTGGCAATCACATGCATTCATCATTCAGGTCTGTTGAACAAGACTTTGTCGGCAACCCTGCATGTGACTGCTTGTGGGAATGTTCTCTCACCTAAATGGAGGTGCTTTAGGTAGGGTAAAGTCTCGGATCGCCGACTACAGCAGATGACGGATGACGGCCAGCTTGCCTTTTCTGTGTTTTCAAATAAAAACCTAGCCCATGCATTCAGGCAGTCTCGGCTCGAGCATCTAAATGCAAGAGGTTTTAACGCTAGTAGCCCCAAGGACTCTCTGTAGTAACGGTAGTAACCAAGGCCTCAAGGACTCTCTGTGGAACACTGGCCGGTATCTCAAACGTTTTGGTATTGTCTCCCTTACACAAAGCAAAAAGATTTTTTCTGCTCTCAGTCCTGCTGCAGGCACCCGACGTTCCGTATTTTGAAAATCCACTTAGCCGTTTAGTCGAACTCATGGCAGTTTCCCATCATGCGACTGTGGCGTTCCATGAGTAAATCATCCTACTACCAGTATTCAGCTCCCACGTGGTTTGCTTTCTTTGCGGTCCCCTCCTCCCCATGGTATCTGCTTCTGCGCCACGTCCAACCCTGCCCTGCCCGACAACTGCCATCAGACCCGCCAGGGCTCTGGCCGGCCTTGCTCGAGATGACAAGGCAGACCTGTTTTGGCCTGCTAGGTTTATATCTGACTTAGTTGTCTGTTAGTAATAATAATAGTAATAATACTCTTGATAAAGTGCCCTCAGAGAACTCAATCTCTTTCTAGGCGCTTTACATTTGCTGAAAAGGAAATGCGATCGAATGGTGAGTGGGATCATGCTTGATAAATGCCATGATTAACCTGGTTCGGGGTGACTTGCACAGGGTCAGCATGCAAGTTTCTTGCCTTCATGTCGTCCTAGCTGCAGTAGTGCTCGTGTGCGAGATTTGGCCCCCACTGCATTACCGAGCACTCTAGCACTTCCTCGCTCCCTGTGAGCCTTGGAGGAGTGCAAGGTTGCTGCCTGCTTCCAGTCACCCGGCTTCCACACCCTCATCTGCACGTGCCTCGTCGTAATTACGACGAGGCACGTGCATCGTCATCCTGCCCTGTCTGGCAAGCCTGCATGTCTCTTGTATGCTAGTGTCGTTCCGTTGGCAGCACCTCTGCATGACTAAAGTCATCTGTTTTACATAAGATGGATATTACTGTTTCACCTGCCTATCTTTTCAGCCTATTCGTGGAGCCACTGCAGCACTCCTGAGGTTCTCAAAAAAAAATAAATATAGGAATGAATGCTGCAAAGAGCTCGTCCAAAAAGTGCTTGCTGAGAGCATGCTGAGAGCCCTATGTTGGTCTACGTAGGTAGTCGAGTTTCCTTTAGTGCTACGACATCTATTTGAGGTGTGTAGAGAGCTGCATATATTTATCCGACGGCTCAGGCACAGTTGTTATTGGCGCAGCCTGTATTCGGCAGGATGCCGGACCGGCTCGTGTTTGCATTTACTTAGTGACATGTCCGTTTGGAAGTATGCGCATGTGTCGACGACACGGTAGCGTGCTAACTAGTAAAACGCCGGTGTTTAAACACCGTCATTGGGGATGCAGGGTGCACACTGACAGAGGCTAGCTTTTCTGGCTATAGTCGACTTTGCTATAAGAATATCAGATATAGGAATAAGAATATCAGATATAGGAATACTCTACTTATAAGAATAGCAGTTTACTCTAAATATTGTCTCACTCCCCTTATGGGAATACTCCCACCTATGAGAATGCCTGTTTGCCGCCACCTGTAAGCAGAGTTGACTACGTGTGTGTGTGTGTGTCTGTGTGTGTGTGTGCGCGTGCGTGCGCGTGTGTGCGCGTGCGTGTGCGTGCACTCTACTAAAGCAAGAGGCGTACTCTCCATCTCTCCCCTTCTGTCTGTCGGGCTGTCTCTCTCTCTCTCACTGTCTTTCTCTGCCTCTGTCTTTCTTTACACATGTGACTAACGTTGCTTTGAAGATTCGTCAGAGGCGAGCAGTATCAGGCCCACATGGCAGGGGTCAAGGCGAGCGCTCGTCGGTCGCAGCAGCATCGTTTGACGTGCAAGGCCACGTGCTACCTCTCGAAGTTAAGACTGGCAAGGCCTCCTTTTCGTCTGAGCACAGGGGACAGGTATGGAAGCAGCAGTTGTGCGTGCAGCAGCTACAGCAACACTTATGACGTGCTGCTGCCGACGTTATGGCTGCTGCCACCACTGCCTGCCAGCTGACGCTGCCTGACATCGACAGGTCGTTCTCTACACCATGATGCTCGGTGACCGACGAAACGAAGATGTAGGCAACGGGCTTTTGCTTTATCTTAAGCACGACTCGATGAAAGAAGTGAGAGCCACTCATGCGGAAAAACGAGGTGAGGAGCCGAGCTTTTTTTCTTTTTAGACTCGCAGCAGCCAGCAGCTTGTGTTTCACCGCTCGCCTTTCGCTCTCATCATTTGGCCAAAATAATGAGAGCAAAATCTGCTGATCTGGTTTGGCCGGCCCATCGAATCGAATCTGTCGAAAAAACGCATCTCAGCGACTGCTTTGGGCCCCCATCCGGGAATGCTTAAGATTTAGGTCATTTGTTTAGTGCTTTCGAAGACGTAGGGCAAGACACTGTTCGAAGCTATGCAAGGAATTGGTGGCACACTCACCGGGTGAGAAACCGCCTAACTGCAGTCTTTGTCATGCAGTCAGATGGTGGAGCCAAGTTTAAACAAGTGTTGCACCAGAGATGCTAAAACCGTGATGTCTGCTAGTATTAAAAACGTGTCCATTAAGTTTTTAGACTAGTGGCTTTTTTTTGGTTGCCTGAAGCTGTTATCCTACATTCAGTTTTGGTGCTAATATTCTAGACAGGGTGGCTGTTTATATGCTATAAAGATTAGAGTATTGCCTTAAGGGTATACTAAGTTTCTTAGAATTCTTTAGTAAGCTATCTGAAGAGATGTCTCATTTTTCTGTTTGCAGGTTTGAGTAAGTGGCCTCCCTGCAGTTAGTTCTATAATTTTTGGTGGCTCTGTCGAGGTATGCACCAAAACCTGGGCTTATTGTGCAGACTTTTACGGGCAATGCAGTTGCTTTTTGCATGTTTTGCAAGCTTCCTCAGACACTGAATCTTGGGTTCAAATTGAACAATCTTGTCCCCACCAAAGCTGTATATAGGCTGTTTTCATTTTCTCTTCCGAGCCTTATCTTAATGATGTCAAAAGACAAAAGCACGATCACATAAATCAGACCGTCCCTAAGTTCCTTTACTAAATTATTCTGAAAAACTTATATTTTGTTTATATAAAAATGCATATAATTCATTTGTGTAGGCCCGGAGAGCCCGGAGATTTGTTGCTGTCACCCCATTTGCTTGGCAAATTTATCGCAAGTTTTTACGAATGCATCCGAAATCACTTATTATTGTCTCTTGCCACAAAGCGTGTCCTCGAGCGTGAGCCTTTGCCGGCTGTGAGGACCAGCTATTTTGCCTCGTACGCAGTCTGCTGTGCCTCCTTGCCTGCCAGTCGAAGCGTCCGGTCGTTTGTTGGAATTAGGTCTCGTGCAACTGAGAAACCAGCTCTGCTACCATGCCAGCGCCCATGCGATCAAGGACGACAGCGGAGCGCGCCGGCTGCCGCCGCTGGCGCCAGGAATCAATGTGGAGAGCTGGTGCTCGAGGTGTCCGCAGGCGCTCAACTGCGCTCTGTACCAGCGGTGAGGTGGCTGCTGCAGATGGCTGTGCCTGCCTGCTGTTGCTTTCCTTCATTCGTCACCTCGGATTGCTAGCGCTTGCTAATCTTCTGACCTGTCGAGCCTCGTTCCAAAGTTGAGAGAAGCCTTCTTTGGTCCCTCTCCCTCACCATTCTGTGACAGTTATTGACCGTATGCTGGTCGTCTTCACCTTCCGCCTTTGCCTGAGTGCAACCAAGCCTCGGTTTGGCATTGTTATTTCCGTCTGTCCGTCATGCTTTCCTCTGTTCTTCGTGACTATGTTGAACTGACGTGCACGAGACCGTCGTCACGGTAAGATTGGCCGTCATTTTTTCCTTTCATGCCGAGGCAAGCATTCGGAGCATCTGTTCAGCTTTTGAATGTGCACTTGGCAACTGGTCCACGTGGCTGCTTCATCCAGCGCACCAGCAACGTGACGCCCGCTCGTGCGCAGGGAAATTCCCCAGCAGATGAAAGAGTCTCTATGACTGTTTCGAGTTCGTTCTCGTTAATTTGACTACTGTTTTAGATTTCTCTTGTTCCACTGGACCGTATTTAAGTGCCTCTGCCTCTGTCTGTGTAGGCAGGTCGAACCCTTGCATTCTGTTGTGTGCCCGGTGCATCTGGTAAATGTGCATATTCAGCATCGACCCGGCTGCTGATGAAAACGTTATGAGACACATTCCGTGTCTGCCCCTCACATTCTTTCTGGTGCTCACGTGTCAATCCGCTGACATTTTCGGACTCGATGCTGCCAGGGGCACACGAAAACGGCCACTGTGGCCAAGCTCAGGATGTAATGTAATGTATCTCTGTCTGTAACTCTGTAAGTGGCTTTCGGTACACATTCACTAGCCAAGAGACTTCGTCTCACACAACAAAGAGGAAGTAGGAAGCATAGCAGAGTCAGGAGAGCAGTTGAGGTAGTGAGTAGCATGGAAGTAGCAGCTCAGGACAGCTGAAAAGGATGTGCCATAGTCGGCAGCAGGAGAGTAGTTGTCGTTTCGTAAGAATTGTGGAAGTACGTTCCACAGTCTGGGACCTGCAGAGCTAAAGCCACTGTCGCCAACGGTCTTTGAGCATAGGAATGGAACAGCTAATGTATTGTCCACACAGGACCCAAGGGCGCAAAGAGGCCGAAACTGGTGCAGCAGTTCAGCTAGGTACGAAGGAGCCAAGCCGTGGCTAGCCTTGTGGGTCAGCATAAGAACTTTGCTCTGTATCTGTTGCTCAACCGGCATCCATCGTAGCTCTTTTAGCAAAGGAGTCACTTGCTCAAACCTCTGGGACTTGAAGACGAGCTGCCTTGCAGCCAAATTCATAGCCAGCTGCAGTTGCCTAGTTGCTTTCTTTGGTAGCCCAGCCAAAAGGGAATTACATTAGTTAAATTTGTTGCAAGACACTGTGGAAGACAGCTCATAATCTTCGATAGAGATCAGACGTGATGGCTAGCTGTAGAAGCAGTCTTCTGAGTGAAGCCTTTAAAATTGAGACAGCTGTCAAAAACGACATCTAAATTTCGAGCACGTGGTGCCGGTCGCACAACAGCATCACCTATTAGAAGAGCAAAGCCTTTTAATCCAGCCACACGCTTAGTGTGTCCTATGAGCAGCAGTTCGGTTTTATCGTCATTTAGTTTCAAGAAGTTTTCCGAGATCCAGGATCGAATGTCGGCAAGGCAAGCATTCAGTTTATCAGCAGCTCTCTCAGATTCCGACGATTTGAATGACAAATACAGCTGAGTATCGGCAGCATACAAGTGATATCCTATCCCATAGGCCTTAATCGCTTTTCCCAATGGTTGATTATAAATGGAGAACAGCTAGGGACTGAGGATGGACCCTTGAGGGACTCCACAGGTAACCGGTCTCGTGGATGAGACCTGACCCCCAAACGACACGGATTGAACACGATCAGACATGTACGATTTAAACAACGCCAGTGCCTCGTCTGCTTGACCGATCGTTGTTGTCAATCGTTCAAGTAGGACATTGTGATCGATGGTGTCAAAGGCAGCTGACAGATCTAGCAGAGCTAGGGCAGTGACATTCCCGTCATCATTGCCACGTAGAATGTCAGCAGCAGTGCACCTGTAGGGTATGGCTGCCGAGGGCTCACCATCTGCACTCTCTGCCTCATTCGTCGGCTTCTGTACTTTGTTGAACTTGCTCCTGAACAATGGCTGCACATGCTCCTCGTCCCTTTTTCCTGTCGCCGAGCCTGTGTTGAGAGCACGAACGAACTTGGCCAGTGCATCTATTGCAGTGTAGCCGAGCCCGAAGCGATCCTGAGGCCCGATCACCCGGCTGCCCCGGTCTTCCAGCAAGCCGTCGAGCATCTGTCGTCTGCTCACGTCGAGTACTTTGCTCACTGGCTGCTGCTGCTGCGGCTCGAGGCAGACGCAGCCGCAGCTGACAGTCGCCGCCAGCACGGCGCAACGGGGGCGAGCAGACTCAGCGATGTGTGGTGTGTCAGCAGTGCGGAAAGGTAAGAGGCGCGTGGCATCCGGCTTGGCTCCATCTTGTTCAGGCTGGGCGCTTGGGCTGGTGGGAGGAAATGCAGCGTGACTTTGCCGGTGCCGGTCGGAGTCATAGCCTCCTCCCTCATGTCCGCCGAGGTTTACTTGGTATCCGGTAAGCTGTGTGACATACCCTTGACCACCCAGATACAGGAATGGCTGGCTTTACTATCGCCGAGTTAATTCTTATCTAAATCGTACATCGCCTTAAATTAAACGAAAGGTCAGCTGCTCCAACAGCCTCGTTGACATGGCAGCAGAGGAGTCTTCGTGGCTATCACCCTCTTGCAGCAGACAAAAGGATTGTCTGCTGAAAAACTCGAGCCCACGACCTAATGTGTGTGTGTGTGTGTGTGTGTGTGTGTGTGTGTGTGTGTATATGTATCTATGTATATATGTATATATATATATATATATATATATATATATATGTATATATATATATATATATATATATATATATATATATATATATATATATATATATATATATATATATATATATATATGTATATATATATGTATATATATATACATATACATATAATTCATTTGTATAGCACCCCAAGAGAACCTTATCTCTGTTCAGGCGCTTCACATATGCCTCCGGGCTCGAGCCCACGACCTCAGCAAGACCTTGGTCGGGGGGGGGGCGAGCACCTTAACCGCTGGACCAAACCAGCTCGGCAATATAATGTATCTCCATCTGTAACTCCACAAACAAGAGGGTGTTACACAGGAAAGTTTTCTATAGAACACTCAAAGCCTAAGCGGGTTTTCCTTTCCATACTGTAGCCAATCGACTCCATTTCACACAGCAAATAGAAAGTGAGAAGCAAAGCTGAGTCAACAGGGCACTCGAGGAAGTGAGTAGTGTGGAAGTAGCAGCCCAGGACGGCTGGAAAAAGATGTGCCACAGTCGGCAGCAGGAGAATACATGTCATTGTATTTAAGTTGTGGGAGTGAGCTCCTCCACAGTTGAGGGCCTGCAGAGCAAAAGCTTCTGTCACCAATGGTCTTGAGCGCAGGATTGAAACGGCTAATCGATTGTCCATAGAGGACCCGAGAGTTCGAGGAGGCTGAAACTGCTGCAAGTCGTGAAGTTTGAGCACCCTACCCCTAGGCTAAGACTGTTGGGGGAGGCATGCAGACTTTAAACCGGCCTTTTTAATGGTCGACTGTCCCGACTGCCTTTTGGTTTTTTGAGTATACTTGTTGCCTGATGTGTCTAGTGTGAAGCCGTCAGTGCCATCGTAGGTATTTAAAGCAGCCTGCTGGCAGCAGCATGGCTGATTCTTCTCATCATCATTATCTCTCTCTCTCTCTCTCTCTCACTCTCTCTTTCTCTCTCTCTCTCTCTCTCTCTCTCTCTCTCTCTCTCTCTCTCTCCTCTCTCTCTCTCTCTCTCTCTCTCTCTCTCTCTCTCTCTCTCTCTCTCTCTCTCTCTCTCTCTCTCTCTCTCTCTCTCTCTCTCTCTCTCTCTCTCCTTTCTCTCTCTCTCTCCTTCCCCTCTCTCTCTCTCTCTCTCCTCTCTCTCTCTCTCTCTCTCTCTCTCTCTCTCTCTCTTTCTCTCTCTCTCCTCTCTCTCTCTCTCTCTCTCTCTCTCTCTCTCTCTCTTCCATTCATATATCTATATCTATCTCTCACTGTCTCTTGCTTCTGTGGGCTTTGTGATACTGAAGAAATATATGGGTCGAGGCATAAATTATGTTCCGTTCGTTTGAACATGCTTTTGAAGAAAACGGATGTCAAACCTCGCATAACATTAGCCGACCAAATAAATTGCGACCGTAAGACTTTTTGTTGCCATCTGGACTCAATGGAAAAGGTTAAAAGGATGGGAGCGTGAGTGCCGGATTAGTTAATGAGAAACTAAAAACGAGATCAACGTTGAATGTAATTGATCTGCATTCTGAGTTGGTATGGTCACACATTTCTTGAGGGTCTTGACGTCCAACCTGAAGCATGCAGTGGCATCGAACCCTGCATTAGAACCTGCCAAAACCGGAAATGCAGTGGCTGCAGCACTCCAAGCCCGGCCGGAAGGGAGACCCCTGTATATGGAAATGTGACAGAGCTGTGGCTGAGTGGCTAGGAGCAGAATGATTGAACGAAGTGGTGTCACTTAGAAGGACCGAAAGTAAGGGGGTGTCGGGTGCAGCTGCACTATTGATCTGTGTGTTTCAATAGTGTTTTATACGCAGGTGTTAAAAACAGCTGTTTAATACATCCCGAAAAGTAAATTATAGCATACAATTCGATACCTTTAGTGCTGACTGCTGTGGAGTTTCGGGGGACTGCTTAGTGGCTTTTTGCCCCGTGGCCCTTTCGCACCCTTTATGGGCTGTCGAGTCACGTGACCAACACTGTCCTCACATGGCCCCGTCCTGCCAAACCATAGTTCCAACGCTGCCGGAGGCTATAATCGGACTTGTTGGCTTGCCGAAGTCAGTCGCGATGCAGAAAGAGAGCGATCTTATCTAGGAGCGCTTCAGACATGCTGAGCAAGCTGAGTCCATTACGACTGCATATGCAAGCTGCAAAGCCTGTGGTCAGGCAGTGATCGAAGCAGTAGCACGGTTCAGTGGTCATTGGAACAGGTGCAAGAAACTGCTCAGAAGAGTCGGATCCCTCGATTCCAGTCAGCATACGCAGGTCAAAACGGTAGAAGACATTGAGTGCCGATTCCAAAATGCAGACGATGTCGACCAATAAGCCCACCGGCCACGGCCCCTTGGACAAATTCGTGGACACCATGATGACGCAGAAGCAGGATCGTCTTTGGGCATTGTCTGACTGTGCCTGTGCTTGGTGAGGGAGTAGTTCTGATAGGTGTCCTTAATCCAGAGAATGAAGGGACCTACGAGTGAGCGACAGAACCTCGAAGTCGATACGGGAGGCTTGACTGGGGGACCAGTGCAGGTCGGCGGGGAGTGGCGTGACGTGGCAACGGTGACGCTCACTACAGACAAGCCTACAGTGCTTGATACGCAGCCGATGCAGATTGGTGTGCAGAGTTGTACTGTGCAGGTTGCGATGTTTACGACAGGTAAGCCTAGTTACCAAGTTGTGCACCAATTTTAAGTATCATATTGTGTAGGCAGGAAACCTGCAAGTACGGAGTTACTTAAGTTTCGTCGGGGCTGTGGAGTCGACATGCTCATCTTAGGATAAGTCATATCTTTAGTAGATAACTCTTGTGAAATGCATAGGCTACAGGAGATATGCTGGTCGAGCCGATTTCGAGAATTGTGATTTAAGTTTCCGAGTGACATTTGCTATCTTACGTCGGTAATAGGAGGTAGCCTTGACTGCTGAGCTGATGGCATCTTCTGGCAAGTCATTTTGAAGTGGACACCCAGGTTACATGCACAGGCTGCAGGAGATATGCTGATCGAGCCGATTTGGAGAATTGTGACTTTAGTTTCCATGAAACACTTCTTTTGCCCATAATTATTGTGCTGGTTTTTCAAAGTACAACTAGGTGTCCACGAAAAAGCCACACGTGCACGGACCCACCAGAAATCGTCACGTAATGTGCTACATCCACCTCCTTGGTCACCAACGGTTAAATGACCAACAGCTAAGCAGAGATCTGCCACCCTCAAACCTTAACAAAGGCACTGCAAAACTTCGTGATATGTCGGAATGGTTTCTGTGTAAGGTGAACTTCTTCCTGACAAGCAGTGAAACGTATAGCTCATTTTAGTTTTAAATCGGGGTTCAGCATCGCCAGTAGAACATGGCCTATCCACAAACTCATTGCGTGAACTTTATGGAGTCTCTCAGTCCCCCATCTTCTCACACATATTCGGGTCATCCTCGGTGGCTGTTCCACATCTGTTCAGTTTCCCTGCGTTCCGAATAGGCAGCAGTTGCCAGGGATTACCTTGCCATATTACGAACCATTCCTGCCCGGGTTCGGCCCAGGGGGTACGACGCTCGCCTTTAACGACCGATTTCGGGTGGGGTAGGGGGGCTCGAGCGCTGCGTCATATGTAAAGTGCCTTGATAGAGAATACGTTCTCGTGGGGCGATAAGCTATTGAGCAATATTTTTTATTTGTTTATTCCGGCTATTCACCTGCAATGGTAATAACTGTGTCTAGATTTTTGGCTTGCATGTTTCGATAGCTCCCTGAGCGATTGGCACCGATCGCGTGAAGCTAGCGAGCTAGTCACTGCTGCTGCATTAGACTGGTCAGCAGGAAGGTTGCGTCTGCTCCTGCCTACTGCTGCTGCTGCCGTCGCTGGAGGCAGGGGGGAAGAGGACTTGAGCTCACCAAGCTCCTCACTGCTCCTCGCGCATTCTCGCTTGCAGGGAGAAGGCGGGCAGCTGCTTTGGCTCGATGAAGCTGACCGGTGTGACGGCCGAAGCAGCTGCCCGGGCCAGCAGCAGCGGCGGCTGCCACGCGCATCGCTTCGTCCGTGCAGCCGCCGGCATCAGCGTCTTTGCCGAGGACGAGTGAGTGAGCCGCAAATTGCCTGGGCCACTTTCCGGCTGTGCGCGCTCGCTTGCGCCCATACATGCCGCTCGTGCTGGTGACCTTACGCGAGGTGCTGCCTTACTGTGTCCTTGGCCTCAGGCTTACAGGTACACTCGAATGGCCATCATTTGTTCCCAGTTCCACACGTATCGCCGTGCGCGTGCCTCTGTGTGTGTTGGCTAAGTCACGTGCACGGCATCATCGGCACGGTGTGCATGCTGCGAGCTGGCTCCTGGCGAGCCGGCAATTCGTTGTCAACTTTCCACAGAACGAGCGATGTCGCTGTCCTACAGCTGTCCTCGGCCAGTGCCGGTGGATTGCAGGAAGGCGACAGTGTTGTCGTCAGCCGAGAGGACGGCCGTCACGTGGGTCTTTCACAGGGCCTGCTTATCGAACGCTCCTCCAGTCACGTGCTCCTGCAGCTGGACAGGTGAGCGCTATGAATAGTCATAATATGCCGTGTGGCAATGTCGCGTGGCTGCTTGTGCTGCCACTTGCATTTACCAAGCTTTGTCTTTTGATAAGTTAGTGGGCATGAGCAAGTGACAGACATTGGAAGATGGCGTAAGACCGTCAGACTTAGTGCCATGCTTCTGACTCGAGCTCTTCCAGCTTCAGTTTAAGTGAGGCGCCGTGCAGTATCACTGTCATCAAACAGCAAACTGCTAGTATCTGTCTGCCATGTAAATGCTGTGGCTGCATAGCTGCACTCTGTCTCTTCTCTGTCTGTCTGTCTCTCTCCCTATTTGCCTAAGTGTCTAGTAATACTACTACTACTACTACTACTAATAATAATAATAATAATGTACTTGATAAAGCGCCCTCAGATAACTTAATCTCTTTCTATGCGCTTTACATTTGCTGCAAAGGGAAATGCAATTGAATGGTAAGTAAAAATATGCTTGAAAAACAATCTAAATGAATAACATGGTTAGGGGTGACATGCACAGGGTCAGCATGCAAATGTGGTTAGTGGCAGCATGCACAGTGTCAGCACGGATAAGCACGTGAAGGACGAATCACAGAGACCCACTAAATGCTGTCCTAAATAGGTGTGTTTTTAAGATCTTTTAAAATGTGGTCAAGTCAGGGGATGTTCTGACGCAAGTCGGGAGGGAGTTCCAGGCTTTGGGAGCATATGAACTAAATGCACGGTCTCCAAAGGATTTGAGGTTTGT
Source organism: Cristatella mucedo (assembly GCA_009760855.2). Classification (NCBI taxonomy): domain Eukaryota; kingdom Metazoa; phylum Bryozoa; class Phylactolaemata; family Cristatellidae; genus Cristatella; species Cristatella mucedo. The sequence continues at coordinate 105,709 of WPIO01000190.1, read as the reverse complement.
ATGAGGTATTTCTAGACTGTTGGATTCCGAAAAGCGGGTGGTACGATGCTTGGCCTGATGGGGTAGTATATCTGACAGATAGGCTGGAGCCATAGAATGAAGGGACCTAAAAGTGAGCGACAAAACCTTGAAGTCAATCCGTTGCTTGACTGGTAGCCAGTGCAGGTCGGCGAGAAGTGGAGTAATGTGGCAACTGCGATGCTCACGGCAGACAAATCTAGCTGCCGAGTTTTGCGCCAGGTGCAATCGCCTGATCGCACATGCTGGTAGGCCAGTAAGCAGTGAGTTGCAGAAGTCGAGACGGGATGTCACGAATGCATGGACCAACTTGGACGTGGTATCCTTATCTAAACAAGCCCGAATTTTAGCAATGTTATGAAGCTGAAAATAGGCGGATTTGACTGTGGAGCTGATATGGTCGTCTAACGAGAGGTCGCTTTGGAATATGATGCCTAGATTTTGAGCTGATTCAACTGGAGATATACTGGCAGAGCCAATTTTGAGAGTCAGCCTTTCCAATCTCTGGATCACACTGGGTTTGCCCATAACTAGTAAGTAAGTTTTATCATCGTTAAGTTTTTAGAAAATTTGCTGCCATTCATGTGCGGATGTCATCAATGCATGTAGCTAGTGAGTTTAGAGAATTTGAGGTGCTCGAAGGCTGTGAGGGATCAAAGCAAAGGTACAGCTGAGTGTCATCCGCATAAAAGTGAAAGCCTAGATTGTGCATGGCAATCACATCAGCAAGAGGCAGAGTATAAACCGTGAAAAGAACCTGACCTAGCACGGAGCCCTGAGGTACCACATATTTCAGACGTACCTCAGGTGATCTTTGTCCATTCACGTCAATACTCTTGAGTCTCCCACTGAGATAGGACCAGAACCACTGCAGAACAGTGCCAGTGTTGCCCAGGCGAGATGAGAGGCGTTCTAGAAGAACTTTGTGATCGATGGTATCAAAAGCTGTCGAAAGATCGAGCCAAACAAGCAGAGACACTCTACTCATGTCTGCATTCCTAAGTAGGTCGTTGTATACCCGAAGCAATGCTGACTCTGTGGAGTGATTAGCTCTAAAGCCAGACTGGAACTTACTAGCAAGGTGTGAGGTTTCGATATACGAGTTCAGCTGGTCCGCCACGACCCGTTCGAGTGTCTTTGATAGGAATGGTAGAAGGGAAACTGGGTGGTAGTTGCTCAAGTTCTCTTGGTTAAGTGTAGTTTTCTTGAGAAGTGGCCTGACTACAGCTTTTTTGAAAGGTGCTGGGACATGACCTGAGGCTAATGACATATTAATGATGTTAGTTATGCATGGCAGCAGCAGATCAATGCAACGTAGGAGCAGGACAGTGGGAATAGGGTCAAGAGGACTTGTTTTTTTTTTGATTGAGATACGAACTTTAGGACTAGATCACTAGTGACCTGCTTAAATGCAGACATTGAGGTGCAGCCAGGAACCGAGGAACAGCATTCTAGTGGGGAGGTTGTCATCGCAGGGATGGATTCCCTGATCTTGTCTATCTTCTGCACAAAGAATCGACAGAAGCGATCGGCTAGATCATCATTAGGATCATCAGGTAAGGAGCTAATCTGGGAACGGTTGAGGAGATGGTTTATTGTCGACATCAGCTATTTCGGATTGTGCATCTGTGATTCAACAATGTTTTTATAAAAACTAGACTTAGCCTTTGCTAGGATCGATTGGTACGACCTACAGTAGTCTTCATATGCCTGTCGATGGACAGTTAGTCCGGATCTTTTGTATGCTTTTTCAAGCTTTCGTGTAGTAGACCTTGCTAGTTTAATGTCTGCGGTAAACCATAGGCCGTCTGGGCGGGGGCGCACAGTGTGCTTTGTCAGAGGGGCAAACTCGTCGAGCGTGTCAGCTAGTGTCGTGTTGTAGCTATCTACCAATGATGACAGATCAGAGGGAGGATTGAGCAGCAGAGGTGAAGCAGATATTCTCGCACGGACAGCATCGATGTCAAGGGCCTAGAGGTTTCGCGATTCACAGGTTATTTTAGAGGAGGATGTGGGCACACACTGTAGATTGAATGAGATCTGCATGTGGTCAGATAAGCAGGATTTGGTCATAATAGGTGATGACAAAGTGCAGTTATATGAGAAAATCTGGTCGAGTGAGTGACCCTTGATGTGGGTGCATGCACATGAGCCACAAGAGACAATGAGTCAGTCAATGCACGAAATTCGGTGCTGAAAGCGTCAGATAAGTTATCAAAGTGAACGTTGAAATCACCCATTACGAGGAAGGATCGGTTTCTTGCACACAGAATCGAAATGAGATCGGAGAAATCTGAGATAAAGGATGATTTGGTACCTGGTGGGCGATAGACTACTGCCACTATCGGTACCTTGTTTTCGGGTGAGACCAACACAATTGATTCAAAACACTGCTTTGAGGGTATTGCAAATGGCTTGAAGTTGAATTTCGAGCGCACGACAATAGCAACTCCACCTCCAGTTTTGATTGATCTAGGGGTGTGAAAGAACGAGAAACCAGATGGAGTTGCGTCTTTAATTGTCGGACAGTTTATCGATTTCAGCCAAGTTTCAGTTAGGGCGAGCAGGTCGATACCATTTTCAGAAATAAGGTCGCTTATTACCAGAGGTTTATTGCACATCGAGCGAGGATTCCAAAGGCAAGCGTTAAGTCTGGCCGATGGGGTTACAACAGGCTTGATGACCACTAAGTTTGGGGAATGTACAGTGACGCATGTGGGGGAGCGTGCTGAGCGGTTCGAGACAATGCTAGGAATACCAAACGAGCACGTACTCAGCTTGCAGGTTCTGCCCAACGAGCAGCGTCTGAGCTGGCGGTTCCGGCCACCCCGGCGGCTACAGGGTGCTTTTCTTTTGTTAATGCATAGTTCATGAATCTTAGCAACAACATTAATATCTAGGAATGCATTTGATATGCGATGACGAAGCGATAACAGCTGCTGACGATCATAACTGACAAGCAGGTTACTAGCCGCCGGCAAAGCTAAGGCAGCCGCCGGCATGGGAGACCCAGCAGCCCGAAGCGCTAAGCGTTTAGATGTCCATAGGCACGTAATTTCTTACGCGCTACGGTTAAATAACAATCAGAATAACTTTAAACAGGTCTTAGCTGTATCGTTTCTGTATACGATGTTCGAAAGAACTTCGGTTTTCGGAAGAATTCTGCAACGAACAAGAACGCACGTTAGAGCGCTCTATGTCAGGAGGCGAGAATGAAATGAATAAGGTCGTGAAAGCAACCGCCTTACTTAGTGTGCCATCACGGCTCACCAATGTTTAGGCTCACCAGTCGTCTGATCAGAAGCCAGAGCTCGTTTATGGGACGACAGTGATAGTTAAATGAGGCGACCTGTTCGGCCTACACGGATAGCTAACCTATTCAGTAAACCTTCAGCTGTATGTAACGTGCTGCAGCAAATGAGACAACTCAGATGCTTTGCTCTCTTTGCTTGGTCAGACAAGGGAGGTCAGAAAGAATCTCGGTGGGACGACGTCACGATAAAAGCGTACATACCAGCATCAAAATGTTTGTTTTTGGGGGGTCAATAAATATGTTCGCATGCTGCACACAACTTTGGTATGCTTAGCATCGTAGAAAATCCTCTTGTTATTGTCCAAACGAATTTACCACAACACCATTCAACATTCATAACAGACAAACCTATCTGCCGAGTTTCGCACCATTCGTGAGTGTCTTATTGCATGGATAGCAAGACCTGCTAGGATAGAGTGCCAACGATCTCTCTTTCTCTCTTGGTCTTGCTGTCGTTGCATTCAGAACATGTCCTTCAATTTTTCAGGGATCTTTCAAGTTATGACAATTGCTATGCGTGTATGTACCGCATCGACAGACTCGACTATTCGTCTGATCCGATGACTACAAACTACTGTAATCTTAGCAGTCTGATGTCCAACAACCCAGCAAGGTAATCGTTTTAGCCATTTTCGCTTAGATTTAGCTAGATTTGAGCTTAGCGTAGATTTTCTTTTAGTAGAATTTCGTTCTTGATATGTTGGTAGCCTTCAATGCTTATTTGCACTATTCAGCTGCTGGTACCTGTGGTAAGTACCCCGAGTGCAGTAATGTAGCACAGCGACACCCAACGTGTTGATCGAAATTTCGCCTTTCTTTTGTGGCTCTGTCCCTGTGGTGGTGCCTTCACCTGGACAAATCTGCCCCTCGTTGCGTTTAATCTAAGTGTGTGGTGGCAACCCGATCGAACTTGAAATGCCTTTTCTTCAAGTCTGCATTTGTGGCACTCCATCTAGACTTTTGTAGCTTATGACTGTGCAATGTGACGCTTACGGTTGGCAGCCGGGCTGGTCTGTCGTGAACGTCGCAGTTGCCACATTACACCACTTCTCACCCACCTGGCATCCAATCAAGCAACACATTGAGGTCCAGATTTTGCCATTCACTTTCAGGTCCCACTATTATCTTGCTTCATCCTAGCTATCAGAACTACTACTCGATCAGGCTAGGCATTGTTCCACCCCTCTTCTTCTGACTCAAGTCGTTTAGTTGTGCCTCAAACCAGCCTCAGATCCTTTGGAAACCGTGCCTTTAGTTAATATGCTCCTACAGCCTGGAACTCGCCCCTACTGACGTCGAGAGATCTCTTGACTTGACATGACAATCTAAAAAAAAATCCTGTAATTAAAAGCTAAAAGGCCCACCTGTTCCTCTCATTATTTGCTCTGTTCATGTAAGTCGTCCCCTGTCTGCTTATGCAAGCTTCTCTTACAGCTAATTTAAAATGCCGAGAAAGAGATTGAGTTCTCTGAGAGTACAAATGTGTGTTTATTATTATTACTGTGTGTTATAACTAACCGATTGAACAATTGCTTCTTTTTCGTCATATGTAAAGGTGGGACGTCAACCTAGAGAAGGAAGCAGTTTTCTTGTGATGTACACAGATGACTTATTATTTTCATTACACCAGGATTATAGTGCGTCACTATGTGCCTCTGCGCGATTCGTAGGATTCGAGTATTTTCCTTTCCATATACGATGTGCACTGTGTAGTGTGCACCTCTGTCTATAACTCCACAATACCCCAACGGCTAAGTTGGTGCTATGCGGGAGTTTTAGCGCACCCATAGCGTAAGATGCTTTCGCTTCCAATACCGTAGCCAACAACAGACTTCATCTCACGCAACAAGCAGAAAGTGAGAAGCATAGCCGAGTCACAAGAGAAGTCGAGGAAGTGAGTAGCATGGCAGTAGCAACTCGGGACTGCTGGGGGGGGGGGAAATGCACGTTGGTCGGCAGAAGAAGAATAGGACTTCATGGCACAAGGAGACTGAAACTGTTTAATGCATTTTCAATGTGTCTCGCGATTTCGAGTCCAATGTCGACATCAGCCAGCGAATACGTTTGCTCGCTATTTTTCTCTCTTGGCACGCCTAGAGTCGCTAGATGCACTTTTACTCATCTCATTTTCAGCCACAAGCTCAGGGAGCTGATCGTCGATGGCAGGGAACCTCTGTTTGAGCCGACACTGTCGAAGTCGCAGCTGCACACCATCAAGCCGATCTTGTCAGGACTGAACAAAGCCCAGAAAAGTGCCATACTGAAGGTAAATTGCCATCGCTGACCTCTGACGTGAGCCTCTGATTGGAGACACTTACCTCTGACCTGAGCCGGGATGGCCTCTGGCCTGAGCCGGGATGACCTCGGACGTTGCCACGCTGAGCAGTGTCCGCTGGTCGCCAATCTTACGCAAACGCGCAGGCTCTAATGTGCACAGACTACATCCTGGTCAGCGGCTACCCGGGGACTGGCAAAACGTCAACGATCGTAGCACTTGCGAGAAGTCTGGCTTTGCTGAATCGTACCGTGCTCATAGTCAGCTACACGAACTCGGCAGTCGACACGATACTGCTGAAGCTTGCGCAAGTACGAGAGGTCGCGCTGCGACACTCCTTTTCCTCTCGGCGAGGGAGCTTGCCCCTAGTGCGCGCCGCCGCTGCCGGTGACCCTGCGGCTGGTGAGCGCGCATTCTTGGCTCACACGACGTTTGCGTCTTCTGCCCACAGCACGGCGTGGATTTCGTTCGCTGCGGTCGAAGGAGCCGTGCGCATGCGGACCTGCACCAGCACTCGCTCGAAAGTCTGGCAGCCGGCGCCGCCACCGTCGATGCGCTGAAGCGATTGTGCCAGAGCAAGGTGAGCGATGTCAGCGGATGCCATCCATCTTGCTCTCTCCTCCAGGCGTGGCGCTTCGTGGGCGGCAGCCTGCTGCAGGCTGCCGCTGCTGAGCGCCGCAGTCGGACAGCTATGGGTGGTGACAGCACGCCGGACGGACTGAGATGCGTGGCCCGTTCGAGTGCGTGCCCAGTTCCATGATGCGTGGCCCATCGGGTGCTGTGCTGCACTTCGCCTCGTTGCTTGCCTAGGCATTGTCATGGTTATCGATGGGATGCAGCAGTGCATTGCCGTGGGCCCATAGCGAAACTGTAGGCAGCCCCCTTGCAGGAGCGAGTCAGTGGCACATGGCGAAGTCAGCCCCTCCCGTTTACACTCTTCGAGTGACGTGCGTACCGCTTAGCCGCCTCTACTTGCTGAGACGAGCAGAGGAGACTGCCTGGAAGTTGGCGCTGTGGTTTGAAAAAGAAGTGACGAACGTGAAGAAGCACACAGCTGAGTGAGTGAGAGGCAGCCAGAAGAACGACGAGCCGCTCGGCTCCAAGAGAAGCCGACAGTCCGCCACTATGCACCGGCAGGTGTGCCTTGCTCCAAAGGGCTCTGCGGTTTAAAACGTTTGGCTAGGTCAGGCGCATCGCGGCTCGTTTCATGTGGCGCCGCATAGGATGTTGTATGAAGAAGCTCGACGCACTCGCTCTATCCGAGCGAGCCGCGATTGCCCTTGACCTTGTCTTATTTGTCGATTCGAACTGCCACCGTTGCCGTCGTTCCTCGCGGCAGTTTGACGGCTGACTCGCCGCCTCTCAGCTTTCGCTCAGCTTCCAGCGGTCCGCAGCTGCAGCTGCAGTCTGGGCTGCTTTCTCGTGCAAGCAGTTGTCAGCTCCTCTGTTTCTGTCTGCGCGAGTGAGTGCTGCGTCGCACTGAGCTCCCTCCGCCCCGTTTGATTGTTGGCAGCGAATCGTGGCCGCGACGTGTCACAGCGTCGCTCAGGCCGACGTGTTCCTCAAGCGGTTCGACGTCTGCATTGTCGACGAGGCATCGCAGACCCTGCAGCCGTCCTGCCTCGGCGCCCTGCTTCGAGCGGAGCGCTTCGTCTTCGTCGGCGACGACATGCAGCTGCCGCCCATTGTGACCAGCCCGGAAGCAAGGTGCAAAGCTGCCGCTTGCTGCAACGTGTGCGATGACCGAGCGCTCTTTCTCTCTCCCTCTCTTTCACTCTGTCTGTCTGTCTGTCTGTCTGTCTCTCTCTCTCTCACTTACTTTCTGACACTCACTTTCTGAGGTTCTCTGTCTGTCTGTCTGTCTGTCTGTCTGTCTGTCTGTCTGTCTGTCTGTCTGTCTGTCTGTCTCTGTCTGTCTGTCTGTCTGTCTGTCTGTCTGTCTCTCTCTCTCTCTCTCTCTCTCTCTCTCTCTCTCTCTCTCTCTCTCTCTCTCTCTCTCTCTCTCTTCCCTTCTTTTCTCACTCACCTGACTGTATGCTCAGCAATAGTCAATCATACATTGTGGCTTGGCTCTTTGCCATTTAAAATTAAAGCCACATTCTGCCAAGAAGGTCAAACTCTTGATTGGCTTAGTGTGCAGCAAATTTCTGTGCTGTCCACCTGACTAAGACCAGAATAAGCACTATGCTTGGGCTGACTCGTCTTTTGCTCACATCCTCGGATCCGTTCTTGTTGCCCCGATGTAGACAGCAGTTCCCTGAAAGTCCCTTTGGTCTTCCTTAGAGGTGCTATGGAAGGACCTTGGTCATCCTTGCAATATTTTCTCGACAGAGTGTGGCATCTAGTGGCAGAGCCGGGATTTTCATCTGGGGGCAACGCCTGCAAACTTTTAATGTAGGAAAGGGCAAAACCCGCCTAGATTTTTGTCTAGACCCGAAATTAGTGATATAGTTCGCCTGTGGTGAATGTCGAGGAGTGCAGGAACAGGGGGCTACCCAGATTGCTGTAGGGAAGGAGGGGGCAAATGCCCATCTGCCTGCTGGCTCTGCAATCGGTCGCATTTCTTTGTTGCCCTGGGCTGGCTTCCCGGCGTTTCCTTGGCTAACGACGGAACGGCGCGTCCGGCGTTCACGACATCTTGGTGCTGGGTGCTTTTAGACGGCTCGGTATGGAAGAGAGCATGTTCGCCAGGCTCCGGCACAGCGACAGAGCTCTGTTTGAGCTGACGGAGCAGTACCGAATGAACAGGTTGGTTGCAGCGGCAGTGTTAGATGGTCTTCGTGCGCCGCCGGACTCGAATGAGCCACTTCTGAGTCAGATAAAACTCGGCAGCTGGGCCTGCTGCGACTTTCTGCGTATCTCCTGCTCTCTTGCCACTTACTTCGGTATCTGCTTGCAGCTCCTGATGTACACATTGCCTCTTGTCCGGCGTCTTTCTGTGCACGTGTCGTGGTTCCGGAGAGCGCTCGCCGACGAGATGAGTGAAAGCGCCGAGCTTGCGGTTTTGTCGTTCTAGCGAGATCATGCGACTTGCCAACGAATTGGTGTACAACAATCGGCTGCGCTGTGGGTCCGAAGCCGTGGCCAGTGCCACACTGAAGTTGCCCCTTGATTTGACGCAAAAGGTAGTTAGGCTCTACCGCTTTCGTTTGCCGCCGTGCTCTTTTCTCGAAATCCACAGTAGGTGCGGTGCGACTGGAGGCGTGGCGCCGCGCCATTGCTGTGTGAACACCTGCAAAAAAAGTCCTCCTTCCCGGCCCCCCGCCCCCGCGACTTTCGCGACTTATTTGCTCCATTGCCGCTACACGGCGCCTCGCCATTGCTGTGTGAACACCTGCAAAAAAAGTCCTCCTTCCCGGCCCCTCCGTGTGACTCTCGCGACTTTTTGCTTCGTCGCTTTAGCTAATGACTGTTCCTCGCTTTTCTCTTGTGTGCTGAATATGCCGATGAAGCTTCCTTAGGAACTCAGCAACGTATTTATTCGTGTGTTTTGATGCTCATTTCTTCCTGTGAGTGTTCCCTGTCTTGCTGTGACTATTTTACATCCCGTCTTGATGTGGTGGTCGTTGCAGCTAAGAAGGCTCCTCGCGTGACACCCGCCCTTGTCCTATATTGTCATGCTGCCCGGTGTCGTTAGTTTACCTTGCGGTCGGCAGCCGGCAGGAGCCGACGATATCGCTGTTTATGCTACGGCGCTGCCTGTGTCCACTGCTGCACCGCCTAGCATATGGTGACCTGCTTGCACTCGCCTCCAGGCTGCCGCTGCTACGCCGTGGCTGGAGCCGGTGCTGTGCGACAGCTTGAGTCGGTCTGTCGTCTTCCTCGACGTCACGGCAGCAGAGCGAGTTGCCTCGGCAGACAGCAGGCAGCAGCAGTCGCACGGTGGCGTAGAAAACGCTGCCGAAGCGCATGTCGTTCTGAGCAGCGTGGCTGCGCTAGTGCAGGTGAGTCATGTGACCGACGGCCTGGTGCTATCTCTGAAGGTTATTTGTTCCCTCTGCTCTCGATCGGTAGTCCATTATGAAGCGATTTACGGTTAGCCGATGCGCTCGCTACCTTGCCTGTACCGCAGCGATTGAGCGAACGGTCGGAGTGGACCGTTGGGCATGTGGGGCGGTGTAGCGGTGCTGCTGACCCGTCACTTTTCCTTGGGTTTCCCCGCAGTGCGGCGTTCGTGGCCACGAGATCGGTGTGGTCACACCGTTCAGAGCTCAGGTCAGGCTTATACACCGGATGCTGCTCGACGGCTGTGTGCCTGCTGCCCACGGCGGCGGCACTGCCTGCGCCACAGAGCTGAGAGCTGTCGAGGTGAGCACGGTGGACCAGTACCAGGGGCGTGACAAGAGCGTCATCGTCATGTCCTTTGTGAAAGGTCGCGCAAGACACGCCGATGACGAGGTAGGCGCATGCCGTGCTTGCTGCCGACGTCGCTCAGTGGCGCTACACATGTGCGAGCCCTCCCCATCTCCTGCATCTCCTGCTCCTGCTTCATGCCACTGCCTGCCTGCTTGCACGCCTTGGCGTTACTAGCTCTATTTAGTTAGGTCTGGCGCGGCTTGGCTGGGCCTGTGCTACTGCAAGTTCGAAGCCGGTGCAGCTGTGCCGCCTCGTTGCCGAGCAATGCTTCACTGCGGCCATCATTGGGCAAGGAGCTCGGCGTGCAGGAGGCGGCGCGTCCTTATGCAATTCTGCTCTCCTGCTGCCGACTGCGGCACGTCCTTCCCAGCCGTCCTGAGCAGCTGTCTCCACGCTAAGTGCTGCAACTCTAGCGCCCTGCCAACTCAGCCATGCTCCTCATTTTCTCTCTGTTTCGTAAGATGTAATATAATGTATAAAGTCTACTGCCTACTGTGTGCACACCTAAAGCCGTGCAGGCTTTGAGTGTGCTGCAGAAAAATCTCTAGCAATACAACCTGCTTAGTCTCGGTGGGTTTTCGGAGTTACAGGCGGGCATCCTAGCATACTTATCAGCACTGTTAATGTGGCGTTGACCTTGTGCAAGCAACACTGTTTCACAACGTACCCTTCCTCCCACATTGACTGTTGCTGTGCTGTGCATGCAGACCCACGAGGATTGGAGGAGAGTGGATTGGAGAGCCGTTTTCTGGCTTCAGGCTTTCTTTGTCTTGATTGGTCTTAAGCCGTGCTGTCATCCCCAAGCAAGTGCACTGCACGGGGCAGCCAATGCCCGACCCTCTGCTGCTAGATTCTGTGCCAAGCAGTACGTGCTATCCACTCAATAGCTTCTCCGACGATCCTCAATGCTGGAGCATGTAGCGTTTATTGTGTCTGCCTGGGATTTAGAGCTAACCAACGGAGTGTGTCACTGCCACTGCTGTCATACCTAGCTCGGGTAGCGGTTCAACAACGACCAACTTACACGATGTGACAGCGGAAGATTGAATCTTTAATTTCTTTGCGATTTTGGATTCTTCTCTACTGGTCATCTCTTGTTTCGTAAGCCAGAGCCAATTGGCTGCTCTCACGGTCGTGGGTTGTGCACACTGGCTTCCCCTCTTGCGCACATGGCATCAAAGCAATCAGCTGCAGTTTTTGGCTGTCACGATTGCCCATTTATGTAGCCCCTCACTTGTCATGACTCTGAGCTTGCGATGATTAGTGATTAAGTCGTTCACCGGATCTAATTCGTCACTCAAGCGAAGCTATCTGATGCATGCTGGCTAAGCTACCTGGACAGCTGTCGATTCAGGGCACACACGATTACTGGCATGCAATACAAGCTTGAATTTTTGTGTAGAGCCAATCTTAATTTCATCTTGCTAAACAGCTTGTTTGTGCTAGTAGAGTTTTTTTTTAAAGTCGGTGTCTAAGCAGGGTAAGGCTCAGGCCTCGATATGATGGCTATGCTGTACTCATCTGCTGTGATGATTGATCTAGTAATAATCCCAGGGATCGCGCTTAGCAACCGATGATCATGCAAATAGCACATGTGCATGAGCTGGCACGCTTATACTGATGAGACGAAAGGATGGTGATGTTTTGTCTTCGCAGTTTGTTTAGCGGGTAAGCGTTTAAAAGTTGGCTGTGTGGACTTGAGCCGTGTCAAATTTTAGAGCGAGGCCAGGGGCATCCTTGATGACATCCGGAGGCTCAACGTCGCCTTGACACGCTCTCGGCACAAGCTGGTGCTCATTGGTTGTAGCAGTGTGCTGACGTCATACAGACCTCTAGGCTTACTTCTAGCCGCACTTCGACCAGAGCAGCTTATGACTGTCACAAGTGAACCTTCAGCGCCGTCATAGTACTGCCATCAAGGCTTCTTGTTACCACACTAATTTGCCTATCACAGACTGCCTGCCCGTTGCAACGACATTGTCGAAAGTGGTTGCCGGAAGCTGCTATAGTTGGGTATTTGCCGCGTGCATTTTTTTCTAAGGGCTTTTCAGCTGCAGGACGTGCTTGGACGTGCATCTTGGCTGATCTCGGTGCACGCGTTCTTTAGATTTTTGCTGCTGATGTGCGAATCAGTCAGCTATGCTGACTGTTGTCAAATATACTGCTTGATCGATCGATGATTGTCTTGTTTGGCTTTTTCTCATTCGCTCTTGACAATTCAAAAAACGTGATTTTATACATTTACGCAATTGACCTGCACTGCAATTTGCTATTGCCCACTCGTTAGTGAACGGACGGTCATGCACTTCCTTCCACAGGGCCGAGATCACGTTTAGATACAGCTCCGGGTGACTTTGCAGGAGGGCAAATCGTAGATTTGCAAAGCAGTCGGGAAATTGTCGAAATAGGGTTAAGCCATCTTAGAAACTTCATTGTTAAAAAATTATTAAAATTTATTTGTATAGCACTCCGAGAGAACTTAATCTCTATTCAGGCGCTTCACATATGCCTCGGGGCTCGAGCCCGCGACCTCAGCCACGCCTTGGTCGGGGCGAGCACCTTAACCCGCTGGACCAAACCAGCTTTTGCGATGGTTCGCTTAGCGCTAAAAGAAAAAATAATATGGGCCCACAAAATAAAACATTTTGAAATTGAAGCGGAGCTGCAATAGATCAAACGAAATATTGTCGACGTTCTCTCCGAGCTGACATTGGGCAAAATCAGAAAGAAAGAGTAATTATAACTTGCAGTCCAAGCCCAAGTATCTGCAGGTAGCCATTTTCATATTAAAAATAATAATACATTGGTATAGCGCCCTCGGAGTACCTAATCTCTTTCTAGGCACTTTAGTTTACTGTAAAGGAAGCATGATCGCATAATTAGTGGTAGCATGCTCAATGTTAACAAGCATAACTTGATTAGAGGTGACATGCACAGAGCTAGCATGCAAATATGGTTAGTGGCAGCATGCACAATGTCAGCATGCATAAGCACACACAGGAAAAATCGCATGGGCCCACTAAATTCTGTGATAAATAGATGCGTTTTTAGCTTCTTTTTAAACGTCCCGTCAGTGGATGTGACGTCAGTGGCGAGTGAGTTTCAGGTTTTTACAGTATATAACTAAAGGCACGGTCTCCGAAGGATTTGGGTTTCGTATATGGAGGTATTGGTAAACAATTAGATCCCGAAAAGCAGGTGGTAGGATGCTTAGCCTGGTGGGGGAGTAGATCTGACAGGTAGGCTAGAGCCGAAGAATGAAAGGGGACCTAAAAGTGAGTGACAAAACCTTGAAGTCGATGCTCTGCTTACTGGGAGCCAGTACGGGTCGGCGAGAAGTGGTATTCCGTTATTATTAGGAATAGCCGACCATTGTTTAGACCATTATTTAATTGTGATCATTGTTTACTAAGGGGCTACTTGTATGCAACTTGGTTGTCTGTGAGAGCCGCACTGGCTTAGCCCAGTGGATGAGGTGCTTGCCTCCACCAAGGTCAAGGAGAATGTATGTGGTGACCGAGGAGGAGGGCTCGAGCCCTGTGGCATACGTGAAGCGCCGGAATTGAGATTAAGTTTGAGATTAAGTTCTCCTAGGGCGTTATACAAAGGAATACAAATAAATAAGTAATAAAGTAAATGTATTTACACTGACGAAGATATCGATGACGTCCTGCTTTGCCTTCCCTGTATCGGGGACTAGCTACACCCAGGTTCTAGTTCTTTATGACCTAGCGGTCTGACAAGGCGGATGGAGGGGTTGCTGCCACTTTTCATGAATCGCTTAGGTATAAGACCTGCAGTGTTTTACGTGGGCCGTCACTTGGATAAGCTGTTAGCAAATCCTCATCAGTCTTCCTTATGATCTTTCGACGTTGTTTATGGAATAGAAGAGTTTTTGGAGTTCATTTAAATGTTTGGGCATGACTGACATCTATCGACTGCTGAAGGCTTTAACAATGACTTTGACTACCGTAGCATCTGCAAAGACCGCTTATTTCTTGATTGCCCGGAGACCTTCGGGGCGGCCCGACGGGGTGACCCTCCTGTCGTGCTGCTCGGCGGCCATTTTATAGATCTCACGATCGCTAATGATATCTGCCCGACTGACCTTGTTGCATGCCCGCCGACCATCTCAAAATATAGCTCAATCTCGTTCACTGTTCCTGTTTAGAGCAGCATCTAGTTTGTACAGCAATGCAACATAAATAACATCCGTGCTGAGATTTTTTCGAAACATGTTTGTGATGCAGGTCTTCATGATGTGCACCCAGGCTCTTCTGACAGCCTCGATACCCTCATTGATAAAGCAAGCGCGAAACTAAGGAGCCTCGAGACGAGCACGCGCCCTAAATTCTGTCCGTGTACATCGGCATTGATATTCCCTTTAATTTACCAAAAAACTTCAAAAGATGAGCTGTTTAAAACTCAGGCTTGAACGCCGCTTTTAGAAATATGGGTCTGACGCCGATCTAGTCAGTTTCGCAGACTTCCTCCGTATCACCAACCGACTCGATACTGAAGTCCCGCCAGTCAACCCGATAAAATGTATAAAATAGTCAATCATTTGCTTTCCAACTCTAAAAGGTCTCACTCCCAAAATACTAACGGGCCGGCCAATGGGTTTTCAGGTTTCTGCGTCCAAAAACATTCCCGTAGCCTTTCCTTCTTTAAAGGCACCTCTGGCGAAAGCGAATGTTGAGTGTGAACCTGTGATCTTCCTTAAGAAATTCTAGTGGAGATTTTATGTATACAAAGTGGCTGCCGTAAGTAAGTCTAGTAGAAAGAGCTCGTCCCCTGATGACCCTATACTATCCTCTCTTTTTTACATAATGTAGTTTACTTACCATTCAATTGCATTTCACTTTACAGCAAATGTAAAGCGCCTAGAGAGAGATTAAGTTCTCCGAGGGCGCTTTATCAAGTGAATTATTATTATTATTATTATTATTAGCCGAGTTCCCAGGGGTCAGAGGCTATTTCCCGCCTAGCCCTGCCACACTACGGCCATGCCGCCGCTCGCCATACCGCTGAACTAGGGTAAGACGAGCGCCCGTCAGGTTAGACCTCTTTATAATAACGCATGCGCCAACAACAACAACCGGGGAACTGAGCAAGTCTGCACGTCGGAGGGTCGTATACAAAGTACATTATAGGCGGAGCAAGAAGGCGAAGCATCAATCGCGAACAAACCTGTTAGTTAAGGGTCAGTCGGCTTCCGCAGTCCCGCCGTTATACCGACTCCGTGCCAACAGTACGAGCGTACGCCGCAACAGATCCGGCTAGCTGAGTAACTACTTGGCTAGTCGGAGTCGACGTCCACCACAGTCGAGAGCTTCCGCCGAAAGACGCCAACTCAAGGGGGAGGGCCACGAACACGCTACACGGGGAACGCGGAACATGCAAATCACAACAACAAGGGTGCTATCCAGCTCCGCTCGGGCCATGGGCACTCGTTCCCTTGCGCGCGTGGCAGCAGCATCGCCGGAGCACGCCTGCACGCATTCAGGTGCATACATCGGTGAGACCGGGAGCCTCCAACACCTCGACCTGCTCGGCCAACTTCTCCTACCCAAGAGCGCCGGTGAGCCCTCGTCACCACACATGCCATAGGTCACATCCCGGCCTAGGCGGTGACCGTTACAGTGTAACAGCCGTCTTGTCCCAGCCAACCGAACCTAGCCTGGGTACAGAAAACTTTGTCTAGCCATAACTCAGCTTTTAAATGCTTCTCTGGATTAGGGAGCTGCTCCGAAGTCTTTCAAATTAGCCATCGTTTGACTGATACTTTAAAACCTGGATGAGATTCAGAGGATTCGTTGGATTCACTTTGCAAACTATCGTTCCGTTTCCCTCATTCCTTTTTTCAAAGATTTTTGAAAATATTATTGCTAAGCAGCTTGTAGAACACGTTGAAATGAATGAATTTTTAGATAAATATTAGTCGAAATTTAAGCGACACTGCTCTACTTTAACTTCTCTCCTCCGTGTGACTAATGATATCCCATGGAGCAACAACTATAGTAATGTAACTTCCCTGGCCCTACTCAGCTGCATTAGACACTATCGATCGCGATATCCTACTTAGTAATAATAATACATTTTTATAGCACCTTAAGAGAACTCGATCCCTTTCTGGGCACTTTAAATTTGTTTGCAAAGGAAGCATGATTGAATGGCTAGTGGTACCATGCTCAATGACAACAAGCATAACATGGTTAGAGGTGACATGCACTGGGTCAGCATGCAAATGTGGTTAGTGGCCGCATGCAGCGTCAGAACACGAAATCTGTGGAGCATACAAAGGACGAATCACGTGGACCCACTAAATGCTGTGATACATAGATGCGTTTTTAACGTCCTTCAAAATGCAGTCAAATTAGGGGATGTCGTGACGCCAGTCGGAAATGAGTTACGGGCTTTGGGTGCACTTGAAGGACTGAGAAATACGATCTTTCACCAAGAAGAAGCTCTGCAGTTGTTCAAACCGTGGCTGCCAGATGTGCTCAATCCACGTTATGCCGAGCCTCTGGGAAAAGTGATTCGGTTCCATGAGGTCAGCTAATTATTCTATGCTGACGATACCGAACAGTATTTGTCGCTTAAACCGGCGGAATCAACTGCAGCGACTGATAAACTTATTGCTTGCCTTGCACACAATCAATCCCGGATGTTGGCCGATTTCCTTAAACTAAAACGACGATAAAATCGAACAGCTACTCGTAGGACGCACCGAGCTTGTGACTGGACATGGGGACATTGCTCTCTAATAGGTGATGCTGCTGTTCAATTGTCCCAATCTGCTCTAAATATAGGTGTCCTATTTTATAACTGCCTGAAATTTAAGAATCTTTAAGAAGACATGTTCCACAGCTACCCATCACATTCGATTCCTATTCGAGATTAGGAGCTCTCTACCGCGGTGGATTGCTAAACAATATTAACTAGCTCCTTGGTCTTGTCTAGGCTAGACTACTGCAATTCCCTTTTGGCTGGTCAACCGAAAAAGCCTTGGAGCCTCTGTAGCTAGCCGCGCCGCCACACCACGCGCGGCCTTTTCCCACCGCCCAGCGCCGCCCCATCGCGCCGGCGCGCTGCATATCGGCTGTCTGCTATGGGCGGTAGCGAGCGAGCGAACGCATTGCGAGCGAGCGCATTGCGAGCGCGCCGGCCGAATGCTGCCCTCTGAATCGCAAGAGTGCTGACGCCTCGTCTATTTTCGCGGGCGCACGCGGCGGACGACAGCAGATAGCAGCAGCCCGCAGCAGATAGCAGCAGCCGGCAGCAGCAGCCGGAAACCGGCTTCCGCGGGCGGGCGAAGGCGCCCGAACTCTCCTTCGACGGCGCCGAAGCCGCGCAGGCGCACTCGAGCCGCCGGCGGCGGCGGCGGCGGTCACGCGCGAATGCTGACGTTGCGGCTCGGAACGATGCACTGCTCCTCCGTGCGATCGACGCGCGGCGACAGAACGAGCGGCGGCTCGCCCGAATCGCCGCCGCCGCGCACTATGACGGCCGCGTCCGGAGAGCCGGTCGATGGGTCTTCGTCGAAAAAGTTGAACGGGACGAGAGAGACGACGAGAGATTTCCCCGGCGTCGTCGTCACCGGCAGGTCTTCGGCGCACGGTATGTGATGCATGCCGAGCGTCACCCAAGCGACGACGTCTTCGTCGGCGATGGACTCGTCGTCGTCGTAGAACGTCTGAAAGTCGACGTAGGGATCGGACGGATCGCCCTGAGTGTATATCGAGGCCGTCGATCGTTCGACGTCCTTCTGCTTGGTGACGGCCAGCTGGTGCTTCGCCCACGAAGCGCCCTTCATCTGCGGATTCGTCAGAGGCAACATGACGTCGGCAAAGCTGCTCGAGACGATCCTGTAGCCTCGGCGATAGCCCAGAGTGTTGTTATGGCGGTTGCTATGGACGATGACGTGCTTCGGTTTGGCGAAGTCGTACGACAGCAGCGATTGCTTCTCGGTGGCGAGATGTCGCTGCACTATTCGCATTTGACTAAATTGTCCATCCACCATGGGATTCGTCGTGTTCTCCAGCTCAATGCTAACGTGCATCGCCGAGTTCGGCACGTCGACGGCGTCCACGTCTAGCTTGAAGTGAAAGTAGTGACCGTGCACGTTGGCCAGCGTGTCGGCCAGCTCGCTCAGCCTGTGCCCGTAGCGCGCGTCGTGCGTGTTGGTGACGACGACGTAGCCGCTCGACGACACGCGCACATCGACGACGCCGTTCTGGTGGAGCTCGTAGTCGAACACGTAGTCGTAGTTCCACACGGTCACGATCTGACGCACGACGAGCACGATGTCGGGCATGCTGAACGCGTAGTTGAAGCGCGGCGCGTCGCTCGAGTGGTGACGCCTGACGGGCACCGAGTTGACGTGCTCGAACACGCAGGCGGCGTCGCGCATCGCGGCCGCGCCGTCGGAGCCGAGTGCGTACGCCACGCCGTCGACGTACGTCGCGTCCGCTGGGCAGTCGGCGCCGCGCAGCAGCGGGTAGCTCAGCGTGCCGAGCGAGTAGCCGGCGTCGAAGAACGTCTTGAAGAAATTGTGCGGCTCCGTGCCGCCGTACGTCACGACGATGTCCTGCATGCTCAGCTCGAATGCCACCGACTCGCCCTCGTAGCGCACGTCGAACAGCGCGAGACCGCTCGTCGTTCGAAAGTAGAGGTCGAATGACCAGCCCAGATACTCGACGTGTCGGCCGTCGACGGCGAACCGTTGGCCGTCGGGAGCGAACTGCACCGGCGGCCGACGCCGCCGCACCGCCGCCGCGTCGCTTTCGTCGCCGCGTCGCCGCCGCGGCGACGCGTAGCGGTCGCGAAGCGGCGCCAGCGACGGGGTTCTCACCTGCGTCACGCCGCCCGACTCGTACGCCCTCAGGAGCGCGTCGAGCGAGTCGAAGCGCCGGTTGGCGTAGTAGACGTACTCGACCGCGAGCGCGTCACCGCCGCGGGGCGTGCGCAGGAGCACTTGAAAGGCGACGGGGTACAGGTAGTTGCCCTCGACGCCGAGGCGGTCGCGGTAGAAGTCGCAGAACAGTCGCCGCTCGTCCGATCCGGGCTTCGCTCGCGCGGCGATCATCGGATAGAGGCAGGCGTCGCTGCGCTCGCACGACTCGCCCAGCCACTGGCCGAAGCTGTCGCTGAGCAGGCGCTTCAGTCTGGCGCCGACCTCGGCGTCGAGAAAGCGGCGCACGGCCAGTCCCTCGACGGCGGCGCACACCGGCCGCGCGTGCCACGGCGGCGGCGGCGCCGTCGTGCCGCTGCCTCCGCCGCCGCCGCCGCCGGCGGAGCGCGTCATCGGCTCGACGCTGGTCGGGTGCGGCACGGGCCAAACGAGGTACTCGGCCACGACCTTGGGCGTCGCTGCGCCCATGAACAGGACGGCTTTGGCGCGTCGGATCGGCTTGCCGCCGCCGCTCGACTCGGAGCCGTGCACGTACGACAGGATTTCCCGCTTCGCCGGCAAGTGATGCTCCACCAGGTAGACGTAGTTCGAGCTCAGCGTGGCGTTCGAGCTTCTCGTGAGATTCAGCTCGCTACGCTCGAGCAGGAAGTCCACGACCGACCGGAACTCGCTCTCGTCGAGACCGCGGAAAACCTCGTTGGCGCGACTCGACGCCGCGGCGGCGGCGGCGCCGCCGGACGAGGAGGGTCGGCTGCTGCTGTCGGCCCCGCCGCCGCCGCAGACGGCCGCCGGACGATCCTCCGCACACGCCTGGTGGACGTAGACGGCGAAGGCGATGCCAACGGCGACGGCAGCCGCTACGGCCACGCACGCGACGATCGCCCACAGCCGGTCGTTCCGCTTCCGCCGCTCCTCTCGTCGTCCGCCGCCGCCGCCGAGCATGCCGGCTTTGCTCGCCTGCAAACGGCGCCCGCAATCGTCACGGCGGCGAGCGAGCGAGCGGGCCGGCAGCGTCGGGCCGCTACCTTGGGGCAGGGACGAGTTCATACAAAATTAATTCATCAAAATGATTTCATCATAATTTATCAAAAAATAATTCGTCAAAAATTATGTATCCATTTAAATTATATCGTCAAACATTTTTTTATTGCAATAAGCAAAGCACGATATAACCGATGTAAAGATTTAACTACTGTTAAGCTTTGAACTATACTTGGTCTCAATCAAGGAGAAGACCTTTTAAGAACTATAAGAGTCCTAGGTGGTAAAATTGCTCTGCTATTGTCCGCCTAGTTATTCGCAGCGGTGCAGTCGCGATGACTCGTTAGCCAGTCCTGACGTCGGTAGCACCTCTATCGGTAGCAGCTCAATATTCAACGAGAAATGGCATCGTTAGGTGAGCTATATTTCTGACAAAGGGTTTCGAGTTTGGGAATTTAAAACTATTTTAAACGCGAAATAGCCTCATTTTGTGGCACGTTTGCCTTTCATGTTTTTCCTTCTTATCTCTCTCTATCTCTCTCTCTATATATTTCTTTTCAGAGAACTTTCAGAAATCAACAAATGCCCTCCTTATGAGATGATCCGTAGATAGATGTAACCATTGTTTGCCGATATTGTTTCTAGTCGATGACAACGCGCGAGCAAGTGGCGATGCAGCGGCATTATCGGCTCTACAATGGCGCTAAACATTAGAGCAGCTCCTCAACTTGAGTCTTTTGTCAGAAATATAGCTCACCTAACGATGCCATTTCTCGTTGAAGTTGACCGCTACCGATATATAGTTATATAATTCATTTGTATAGCGCCGCAAGAGAACTAAATCTCTATTCAGGCGCTTCGCATATGCCTCGGGGCTCGAGCCCATGACCTCAGCCTGATCTTAGTCGGGGTGAGCACCTTAACCGCTGGGCCAACGCTAACAACTTCAGGACTGGCTAAAGAGTCATCGCGACTGTACCACTACACATAGCTAGGCAGACAATAGCAGAGCAATTTTACCACCTAGAACTCTTATAGTTCTTAAAAAGCCATCTCCTTGATTGAGACCAAGTAAAGTTTAAATACAAACAGTGTTTGCATCTTTATATCGAATATATCGTGCTTTACTTTTTGCAATAAAAGATGTTTGATAATATAATTTAAATAGACAAATCATGTTTGAAGAATTAGTTTTTGATAAATTATGATGAAATAATTTAGATGTATCAATTTTTTATGAAGCTGCTTATGCTTTATTTTATAAAGTTTGCCCATAACTAGTAAGCCATCTTTGAATTTAATGCCAATGGGCCGCTTGTGGAAGAAGATCTTATGCCGAATATTACTGACAGGTTTAAAAAGCGGTTCTAACAAAATAAATAACAAAATTCATTTGTAAGGCGCGCCAAGAGAACTTAATCTCTATTCAGGCGCTTCACAAATGTCTTCTCGGTGCTCGAGCCCACGACCTCAGCCTGACCTTGGTCGGACCGAGCACCTGAACAAAACATTCGGCCTGAAAAACGTTCAATCTTTATAACGAAATATTGACACCTATCAGGACACCGACTCTTGGCTCGTTGCTGGACAGCAACTTATTATTCTCGGAACAGCAGCTCACGCTGTACTAATGTGAACGTGCGGAGGTCTTATGGAGTGGAGAGTCGCGCAGTTCACGCTCGCGCTTATATGTGGACGCTGAGCGTTCTGCAGTCTGGCGTTAAAGCTCGGACGAATGCCCCCCGGTCGATGCCGCGTTGACGAATCTGGCCACGCTGGGCACGCTGGGCATATGGGCTGCCTTCGCAGCTCGCGTCAAGTGCCTCGTGAAAGAGTTTAATTCTCTGAGATATCTAAACTATTTATTTTAACTATTATATTTAATTCTCCGAGAGCGCTATCAAAACTTATTAATTTTATAATTGCACTTCTGGTGGCGGTGTCGACGTCGGTCGCACGACGGTCAATCTGGCTCGGTAATTTTACAATAATTATTGAAAAAGCTATGAAAACGCAAGAGAGATAGTGAAAAAACGGAAAAACCTTCCGGGGGTACTGCGACCGATTTCACAAAGGCCTACAAATTCGCCACAGTACGGCTTCTAAATGACTGTTTGCCGATTTTTCGCACGACTAATACATTAAAGGTGGCGAGTTGGGAAAGGCACGTGCCCACTCGGTAAACCGCTTGTAGATTTGGTCGATATCGGTCAATGACAAAGCGATGACACCGCGATAGCAAAGCGAATGCATCACCATAGCAGCTAAGCCGCAATGGAATGCAAACCAACGAGAACCAATCGTCGATAGAGACGCCGACGACCGGTTCGTTCTTGCGAAGTTTAAAAGGGTAATAATAATCTCTAAGACAATAACACTCTCTTAGATAAAAAGAGAATCGAATTTATGTTCAAGTGATTTCTCTTTAAGAGTAATAATAATAATAATACCAGCAAGACATTTTTATAGCCCTATTAGATAACTAATTCACTCCATATATGGCTGGGTGTGCCTTATCTGCCCTCATCAGGCTGTCGACATTGGGCGCTACATCTAACGCCAGACAGACACATTCCGCCCGTACCAGCCGCATTCTGGCGATGAAAAAGGCGATGCAATTCTACCGGATGCAGCGCAGCGAAACAAGAGGCGGGCCATTCTATGAGCAGATATCTACGGCCATACACAGCCAGCCGCAAGCGACCGCCGGGGGAAAGGGCTCGGTTGAGTAAGTAGCACGCCGCGTCACGTGCAATCGCTTGATCGCACATACTGGTAGGCCAGTAAGCAGTGAGTTGCAGAAGTCGAGATAGGATGTCACGAATGCATGGACCAACTTAGATGTGGTATCCCTATCTAAACAAGCCCGAATTTTAGCAATGTTATGAAGCTGAAAATAGGCAGATTTGACTGTGGAGCTAATATAGTCGTCTAACGAGAGGTCGCTTTGGAATATGTATGACACCTAGCTTTCGAGCTGATTCAACAGGAGATAAGCTGTCAGAGCCAATTTTGAGCATCAGCCTTTCCAATTTGTGAATCACACTGGGTTTACCCATAACTAGTAAGTTAGTTTTATCATCGTTTAGTTTTAGAAAATTTGCTGCCATCCATGTGCGGATGTCATCAATGCATGCAGCTAGCGAGTTGAGAGAATTCGAGGTGCTCGAAGGCTGGGAGGGATCAAAGCAAAGGTACAACTGCGTGTCATCCGCATAGAAGTGAAAGCCTAGATTGTGCTTGGCAATCACATCAGCAAGAGGCAGAGTATAAACCGTGAAAAGAACCAGACCTAGCACGGAGCCCTGAGGTACCACATATTTCAGAGGTACCTCAGATGATCTTTGTCCATTCACGTCAATACTCTGGAGTCTCCCACTGAGATAGGACCTGAACCACTGCAGAGCAGTGCCAGTGATGCCCAGGCGAGATGAGAGGCGTTCTAGAAGAACTTTGTGATCGATGGTATCAAAAGCTGCCGAAAGATCGAGCAAAATAAGCAGGGACACTCTACTCATGTCTGCATTACTAAGTAGGTTGTTGTATACCCGAAGCAATGCTGACTCTGTGGAGTGATTAGCTCTAAAGCCAGACTGGAACTTACTAGCTGGGTGTGAGGTTTCGATATATGAGTTCAGCTGGTCCGCCACGACCCGTTCCAATGTCTTTGATAGGAATGGTAGAAGGGAAACTGGGCGGTAGTTGCTCAAGTTCTCTTGGTCGAGTGTCGCTTTCTTGAGAAGTGGCCTGACTACAGCTTTTTTGAAAAGTGCTGGGACATGACCTGAGGCTAATGACATATTAATGATGCTAGTTATGCATGGCAGCAGCAGATCAATGCAACGTAGGAGCAGGACAGTGGGAATAGGGTCAAGAGGACTTGCTGTCACCTTTGATTGAGATACGAACTTCAGGACTAGATCACTAGTGACCTGCTTAAATGTAGACATTGAGGTAAATAAATAAATGCTAGCTGATTTAACAGCCTCTTTTTGTACAGCGACAGAAGAGCCTTTGCGGCAATCACCACAGCTTACAGAAGCGAGAAAGGATCGCCCACCGCAGGATTCGAACCCACGACCTCGGGGCCGAGGTCGTGAAAAGATTACCTAGTGAGCCATTACGGCTCACCAAAGTTGTAGCCAGGAATCGGGGAACAGCATTCTAGTGGGGATGTTGTCATCGCAGGGATGGATTCCCTGATCTTGTCTATCTTCTGCACACAGAATCGAGAGAAGCGATCGACTAGATCATCACAAGGATCATAAGGTAAGGAGATAATCTGGGAGCGTTTGAGGAGATGGTTGATCGTTGACATCAGCATTTTTGGATTGTGCATCTGTGATTCAACAATGCTTTTATAGAAGCTAGACTTGGCCTTTGCATGGATCGATTGGTACGACCTACAGTAGTCTTAGTAAAAGGCTAGTAGGCTAGTTAGCTTAATAGTAGGCTAGTTTAATGTCTGTGGTAAACCATGGGCCGTCCGGGCGGGGCGCACAGTGCGCTTTGTCAGAGGTGCAAACTCGTCGAGCGTGTCAGCTAGTGTCGTGTTGTAGCTATCTACCAATGATGACAGATCGGAGGGAGGACTGAGCAGCACAGGTGAAACAGATATTCTCCACGGACAGCATCGATGTCGAGGGTCTTGAGGTTTCGCGATTCACAGGTTATTTTAGAAGAGGAGGTGGGCACACACTGTAGATTGAATGAGATCTGCATGTGGTCAGATAAGCAGGATTTGGTAATAATTGGTGATGACAAAGTGCAGTTGTATGAGAAAATCTGGTCGAGTGTGTGACCCTTGGTGTGAGTAGGGCCATGCACATGAGCCACAAGAGACAATGAGTCAGTCAATGCACACAATTCGGTGCTGAAAGCGTCAGATAAGTTATCAAAGTGAACGTTGAAATCACTCATAGCGAGGAAGGATCGATTTCTTGCACACAGAATCGAAATGAGATCAGAGAAATCTGAGATAAAGGAGGATTTGGTACCTGGTGGGAGATAGACTACTGCCACTATCGGTAGCTTCTTTTCGGATGAGACCAAGACAATTGATTGAAAAGGCTGGTTCGAGGGTTCTGCAAATGGCTTGAAGTCGAGTTTCGAGCGCACGATAACAGCAACTCCACCTCCAGTTTTTATGGATCTAGGGGTGTGAAAGAACGAAAAGTCAGATGGGGTAGCGCCTTTAATTGTCGGGTAGTTTATCGATTTTAGCCAAGTTTCAGTTAGGACGAGCACGTCGATACCATTTTCAGAAATAAGGTCGCTTATTACCAGAGGTTTATTGCGCATTGAGCGAGGATTCCAAAGGCAAGCGTTCAGTCTGGCCGACGGAGTTACAACAGGTCTGATGACCACTAAGTTAGAGAGATTTACAGCGACGCATGTGGGGGAGCGAGCTGAGTGGTTCGAGACAATGCTAGGAATACCAAATGAGCGGGGACTCAGCTCGTAGTTCCCGCCCAACGAGCGGCGTCTGACCTGGCGGTTCCGGCCACCACGGCGGCTTCGGGGTGCTTTTCTTTTGTTAATGCATAGTTCATGAATCTTAGCAACAACATTAATATCTAGGAATGCATTTGATCTACGATGACGAAGCCATTAAAGCTGCTGACGATCATAACCAACATGCAGGTTAGTAGCCGCCGGCGTAGCTAAGGCAGCCGCCGGCGTGGGAGACCCAGCAGTTTTACGGTGGTTTCGCGACGCTACGTAGTTATATCGCAGCTAAATCTCAGATCGGGAGGAAATTAGCCGCGGGAAAATCAGCCGCGGGAGGAGCCACGGAGATCCAATCCAAAAGTTATGAAATGTACGGTTCGTAGCGATCCTAACTCAAGAGCCGCTTATAAACTCTCTAGCAACTTCGAGCTGTCGAATATCGGAGCTATAAGTCAAGCGCGCGGACTTGCTCCTGGGATGTTGGAATGTCCTCGTTTGGGTTCGGCTATCGTGCAGGAGCGCGCGAGCAACGGTGCGGCCCCTGCGACTGGCTATCGCGGTTCAGCGCGGCCCGCGACGAGCGAAACGATTGGCCAATCGTTTCCCAAGCGCAGATCTGGCCGCATCCGTAGAATGAGCACATCGTTACCGAGTACAGCCAAGGATCGCTGGGGGGAAACGCCTTCGCTAGAGGCGGCGCCAGCGTCGCTGACAGGACGCTGGCGCCGGCTATCGGCGGTTGTTGACTTTATCGGCAGCGGCGGCTGTCCGAGACGCGCGGGCCTTCGCGTTTGAGAAGCGCCGATCGACCGAGCGTCGGTCGGCGATAAGGCTAGGCCGAGGGGGCGGCGGCGGTGGCAGCGGCGGTGGCGGCGGCGGTGGCGGCGGCGGCGACGGCGGCGGCGGGCGAGAGTGCCGAGCGCAAGCCTTAGCCAAATGGTGAGCCGGGCAGCAGCAGAAGCGCTCGGCAGCTGCCGCGGCACTTGGGAGACTCGCTGGAAGAGCTCGGCCTCAACGGAAAGTGCGGCGTCGATCGGAGAGCCGGTACGCGAGGCAGGCGCGCGAGCCGCAGGTCGTCGCGGGACGAGTGAACGTCTTCGAACCGACACGAAGAGGCGGCGGCGGCAGCGGCAGCACGATTACCTCGCCACGCTGATGGTAGAGGGCGACGTTCTCCGCGACGCGGGCGGCCATCGGAGAGCGGTACAAGGCCGGAGGCTGTAATGCCCGTTAGTTGAGCACCTGGTCAGGTTGATTCTTCTCAAGGTGGAGCAGGTCATGCGTGACCTTTAGTCCATGGCAGTTGCCCGCGTTCTTTGTGGCAGCTGGCGCGGGCCACCGCAGCGACGGTTGCGGTCCGACGAGTGGTCAATTACGAAGCCACGCCTCCCCTCACTACCCTGCTCAGCATGCACCGCGCTTGACCCCCCCCACTCTCTCTCTCTCTCTCTCTCTCTCTCTCTCTCTCTCTCTCTCTCTCTCTCTCTCTCTCTCTCTCTCTCTCTCTCTCTCTCTCTCTGCATCGCTCTTTCTCTCACGGATTGCCGAGCTCGCGCGTCCATACCGCGGGGTCGCTGTCGGATGGGACAGCTGTGCGGATGCCTTGTGGGGTGGCAAGGACGATTTCGGGGAGCTGAGTGCACGCGGCGCAGCTCTCGGGGGCGTCCGTGAGGGCGGCGCGACAGCGTTTAAAGGACGGCGGACGTGCGTGGCCTCTGGAGATGCGTCTTATCGCTTTCTGTGCATCGAACGCCGGCCGGCACAGGTCAACACACACAGCGAGCCCACCACCAAATGGCGGCGCGTCGAGACAGAGACGAAAGCCGAGTTATGGACGCACAGAGTGACAGCGACAGAGAAACAGAAAAGCGGGGAGATAGAAAAAAAGAAGCACTGATTGAGCGGCAAACAGCAACAGAAAGAGAGAAACGGTGACGGAACCAGAGCAGACAGCGATCACTCTGGCTTTTCCGTAACCGTCCTCCATCTTTTCATGTTATCGTGCCGGCGAAACTAAAAGTTACGGTCCATCCGGCTGACGCTTCACTGCGAGATCTGTCGCAGTCAATTGCGAAAAACGTCGCAGCGGCGGAAAGTGACGCGACGCGACAGCAGCTTGGGTGGCGTGGAGGCGACAGCCTTTCGTAAGCCGAGGCCGCAGGCGACTCACAAAACGGCAGTCGAGTCGCCGCTCTTCTCGGACAGCTGTCAGCCGCTGCAAGGATGAAGGGCACTGTAATCGTCCGCCGCCGCCGCCGGGCGAAGTGGGCGCCGCGCGCGGCGGCGGCACCGCCGGCCTGGCGCGGCGGCAGCAGCGGCCGTTTGGAGACGCTAGTATTAATACTTAAACGATTAAGGACATCGGCCGATCTGGACGACGAGGCACTTGCGTGGTTTAAATCGTACTTGTTCGACCGTGTTCAGTCTTTGTGATGTATGGGTCAGGTCTCATCCACCAGAAATTCAAATGTGGAATCCGTCAAGGGTTCGTCGTCGGTTCTTTGATGTTCTCCATTTGTAATCGACCGCCGGTAAATGTTATTCAGGCCTGTGCAATACGTAATCACTTTGTGCTGACGACAATTCCTTAAACTAAACGACGATAAAACGGAAACGCTGCTCATAAGGCAACCCAAGCGTGTGGCTGGACTAGAAGGCTTTGGTTTTCTATTAGATGTTGCTGCTGTGCGACCATCACCACGTGCTTGAATCTAAATGTTGTCTTCGACAGCTGCCTACAGTTTGAAAGCTTCTTTTAGAAGACTACTTCCACAGCTAGCCATCTCGTCCGATCCTCATCAAAGACTAGCAACTGTATTCCACGGTAGCTCGCAAAGAATTTGACCAGCTCCTTAGTTCTGTCTGGCTACATTATTGTTATTCCCTTTTGGCTGGGCTATCGAAAAAAAGCCACTTGGCTGCTACAGCGGGCTATGACTAAGGCTGCAGGGCTAGTTTTCGAACCCCAGAGGTTTGACCATGTCTTTCCTTTGCTAAAAGAGCTAGGATGGCCGCGGGTTGATCGAAGGATACGGAACAAAGTTCTTACGCTGACCCACAAGGCCCGCCACGGCTTGGCTCCTCCATACCAAGCTGAACTGTTGCACCAGTTTCAGCCTGTTCGTGCTCTAGGTTCCTATATGGACAATAATTAAGCTGTTCCATTCCTATGCCTAAAGACCGTTTGTGACAGAAGCTTCAGCTCTGCAGGTCCTAGACTGTGGAACTCGCTTCCACGATTCTTACGCAACGACAGCTACACTTCTGCTGCCGACTAGGCACATTTTTCCAGCCGTCACAAACTGCTACTTCCATGCTACTCGCTACCTCAGCTACTCTCCTGACTCAGCAATGCTTCTCACCTTCTCTTTAACGCGTGAGATTAAGTCTGTCGGCTACCGAAAGCATACCGAAAGCCGCCGAGGCTGTGAGTGGGCTAAAAAAAAACTCTCCTGCGTAACGCCCACATAGTCTTTGTGGCTTTGCGAGTTACAGACGAAAGTAAACTACATTACATTGACTGCTTTCGCCTCTTTTTTGCCTGCTGAGGCTTCGCAAGTTCGATAAATCTCCTCTAATTTGATGCGCCGAATGTCGACCTCGCCGCGGCTGCACAGATAAGCCAGCACCGCGAGCGCAGCCCGAAACACCCCCCACCCCCGCCGCCCGCGTGACTCGTAGGGGAGCAGTGCCGCGGGCTCCGTTCGCGAACTCGCCGTTGCAGCTCCTCGCAGTAGCGCGGTAGCAGTTCGGCGGGCGAAAGCTGACCGCTTGCTGCGGTCCATCTTCGCCAATCTAACGCGCTTCGACTGCTCCCTCGGAGGCATCCGGATCTCAAAGAGCTCGAGCGTTCAACTGCGGGACGCAACGCAAAAGATCGGGCTCGCAGAAACGGGCTTTTTATTCGAGACGCCTACGCTCTCTACGCG
Organism: Cristatella mucedo; assembly: GCA_009760855.2. Lineage (NCBI taxonomy): Eukaryota > Metazoa > Bryozoa > Phylactolaemata > Cristatellidae > Cristatella > Cristatella mucedo. The sequence continues at coordinate 76,472 of WPIO01000190.1, read as the reverse complement.
ACGGATGTGAGCGAAGGAGGCGCGAGCCGCGGACAAGAAGACGAGACCTCTCCGCTCCCCGCTCCATTTTCGTTCGCGCGCTCCCAGGCGACGCTTGACAGACGCGACGCTTGCCCATCCGCGGTCGACTTTCACGAACTTAATCTCTGTCTGTCTGTCTGTCTGTCTGTCTGTCTGTCTGTCTGTCTGTCTGTCTGTCTGTCTGTCTGTCTGTCTCTCTCTCTCTCTCTCTCTCTCTCTCTCTCTCTCTCTCTCTCTCTCTCTCTCTCTCTCTCTCTCAGTCTCTCTCGCTCCCCTTCTCTGGTTCGGCACGGCACGATGGCGACCAAGTCGGCCAGCCTGCTATCCCACACAAGCGGCGGCATCCGGCCATCGGACTCATCGTGTTCATCGGGATTCGCGTGAGCCGTTCGGCCACCGTCAAGCGGTCTTCATCTCCGCCTCCCGCGCCGCTTGCAGTCGAGATAAGTCGAGACAGTGGGCGACGCGCCGCGAAAGTGAATCGCACAAAGCCGCCCGCCGCCGCGTCGCCGCCCGCTCTCGTCTTCTGCGAGCGAATGCCGGAGTGGATACTTAGGTGACGCCGCGTCCGGCGTCGCGTGCACGAAAAAAGCCATCACATGCGACGACTACAATAAGCGACGCGAGCAATGAAGAAGCGCCGGCGGCGGCGGCGGCGGCGGCGGCGGCGGCGGCGGCGAGCAAAGCCGTCGCCGCCGCTCACGAAACCCCTCGTGGCTCTTAAAAAGAGACAGTAAAAAGGTATGCCCTCGCGTTCTCTGCCGGCTCCTACACTCGCAGGGAGACGTCGCCTTCGACTAGCAAGCACGGCTCCGTCTTGTTGAGGTGGGCAAATACCGCAGTCGGCTCGCCTTTGTCGCTCTTCAACGCGACGAACGCATCGCTCGACCCGATCGACGGGTCCTCGTCGAAGAAGTTGAAAGGCACGAGCGCGACGGACAGCGTCCGCCCGGGAGTCGTCGTCACCGGCACGTCCTCGAGCGACGGGATGTGGTGCATGCCGACCGTCGCCCAAGCCACGATGTCTTCGCCGTCGATCGACTCGTCGTCGGCGTAGAACTCCTCGAAGTCCACGACCGGACGCTTCGGATCGGCCTGCGTGTACAGCGAAGCCGTGCTTCGCTCGTCATCCTTGTACCTGGTGACGGCCATCTTGGTTCTTGTCCACGATGCTCCCCTCATCTGCGGGTTGTCGTCGGGCAGGAGCGCGTGGGCAAAGTGGTTCGACTGAATGCGGTAGCCCTTCGGCTGACCCGCCGCGTTTCGCTCTCCGTCACTCTGAACGGTGTAATACTGCGGCTGTGAGAAGTCAAATGGCACCAGCGATTCGCGCTCCGTTCTCGCCCTCTTCTCTGCCACGACCGCCTGCTTGAACTGGCCGGCCATAACCGGATTCGACGTGCTTTCCAGCTCGATCCTGATTGATGTCAGACGGTTCTTTCGGCCGGCGACGTCGAGATCGTAGCGAAAGTTAAACATGTGTGAGTGCACGTTGGCGAGTGTGCGCACTGTCTCCTCGATCGGATAGCCGTAGCGTCGGTCCGGCGAGTTGGTGACGATGACGTAACCCGACGACGACACTTTCGTTTCGATAACACCGTTCTGATGGAACTCGTAGTCGAATATGTAGTCGTAGTTCCAGATTGTCAGGATTTGTCGGACGATGAGCACATTGTCGGGCAAGCTGAAGGCGAAGTTGTACGTACCGTCAAAGAAGTTCTCTGAGTAGTGACGTCGCAGAGGCACCGAGTTCCTCTGCTCGAAAATACAGGCGGCGTCCTTCAGCCATCGCGGCTTGGCAAGAGCGTGAGTCAGAATGTAATTGTCGAGATAGACCGCGTCGGACGGACAGTCGGCCCCGCGAAGCAGCGGCAGGTTTCGGCCTCCCAGCGAGAATCCGCTGTCGTAAAACGACTGGAAGAAGTTGAACGGCTCGACACCACTGTACAAGACGATCACGTCCTGCATGCTGATCTCGTAGGCGATGCTCTGCTGGCCGTACTTGACGTTGTGCAGCGCCAGACCGCTTGTCGTTCGAAAGTACACATCGAACGACCAGCTCAGATAATCGACGTGTCGTCCGTCGAGGGCAAAGCGCGGACCCTGCGGCAGATGCTGCACTGGAGGCTTGACGCCGCCCGGATTGACGTTCGGGCCGCGCCTCCTCGGCGACGCGTAGCGACCGCGAAGTCGATCGGTGGCGAACGGCTTCAGCGGCTGGAGCGCACCCGACGAGATGGCGTCGAGCAGCGCGGCGACGGAGTCGTAGCGCCGATGGTCGTAGTAGATGTACTTGAGATCGAAGCGATCGGAGACGTCGGTGGCGCGAAGAACAATCTGCAGCGGCACGCGGTACAAGTAGTTGCCCTCGACGCTCGCCGGATTCAGGAAGACTCCAACGTAGAGCAGTCGATCGTCCGAATCGGGACTGACCCGCGGGCTCGCCACGGCGGACAGGCACGCGACGCCGCAGTCGTCGCCAATCCACTGGCCGAAGCTGCTCCTGAGCAGCTCTTTCGCGCCTCGCAGCTCTCGCCGAAGGAATGACGCTATCGCCGGCTGCTCGACCACTTCGTCGACGGGCCTGCCGGAATCGGCGCGTCCAGAGCAACGACATTGGAGGGGCCTTGAAGCGGTGATACGAGGTACTCCCTGACCGTCTTCGGGTGTGTCGCACCGTGGAAGATGACGACCTTGGCTCGACGCTCGGGGCTCGCCGACGATCGGCCCTCCACATAGGCGAGAGCGTCGCTCTTCGGCGGCAGGTGGTCTTCCACCATGAATATGTAGTTGGAATTGAGCGTGGCCTTCAAGCTGGACGTCAAGTTTAGCTCGCTGCGACCGAGAAGGAAGTCGGTGATCGCGATGTAGTCGTTCTCGCTCAGCCCGCCGTAGACACCGTTCGATCGGTTTCGAGTGAGCTTGGCCGCCGGAGTGAGAGTCGGACCGCTGCCGCCGCCGCTGGCGCCGCACGTCGGCGGTGGCAGCGAGGATGACGCTAGCTCAGGAAAGACGTGCTTTGCGGGCAGCGACGATGCGTAGATCGCAAATGTGACAGCGACTGCGACCGCAACGAACATGAAAATGCAGGCGAGCGCCCGCCATAGCTTCTCGGCCTCTCGACCGCTTTTGCCGTCAGCACATCGTTGATCCTGAAAGAAATGAAAATCAAGATTCCACGATGACCATGGAGCCCTGAGCTATTTACACTGGTGCGGAGGCGAAGTGGCGAAGTTGGCGGAGCGAGAGCGAAACGGGAAAAAACAATCCTCAGCTACTGACGAAATCACTACGCGCTGCTCTGCCTGGTGATTAACGTGCTCGGCTCGACCAAGGTCAAGGAGAATGTATTGGATTACTGAGGTAGTCAGCTCGAGCTCCGTTGCATATGCGTAGTATCTGTATGGAGGTACGGTTCTCTTTGGACGCTACGCAAATGAATTATATTGTTATATTAGGGAAGAAACTCTCGAGTTGTTTTCTGACGGTGCCTATGCTGGACGGCCGAAAATTAGAGGCTAATATTGATTACTAGTCACAGCATGTTCACCGTCTGTGGCAGCAGCAGCAAAGGTCAATCCTACGTGGACGACGAAGTAAATGCGTCACATGTCTGCTTAAAGCGTATTGAAGTTTGTGTCCGGATTAATTACGACGGGGGAACGTCGCAGCAGACATATTATATTAGGGGCACTTCACCTAATTGAGGGCGGAGTGAATAAAGGCAGCGAATCCTGGACCAGGTTGCTGTGCCACGTGCACTACGTCTGCTGGACACTAGTTAAAATTATCAGCAGGATTATAGTTGTATTCTCAGGGTGCAAGACCACTGAATAAAATAAATCCTAGCTGATTAAACAGCCTCTTTTTCGTATAGCAACAGAAGAGCCTTTACGGCAATCACCACCGCTTGCAGTGGCGATACAGAATCGCCCACCGCATTGTTTGGAATGACTGTTTAACGGAGCGAGTAGTAAAGCTAATTCAATTTGCAATGTGCAGGCGCGGCTGGCTTTAAACAGAAACACTGTGAATACAACATTCATCTTGGCAGCTTTTACGCCGCGTGCTGACTTAACGTGATGTCAGAAGTCCAATAAACTCGTTCACTATAAATATGCCGTTGCAATGGTTGATCCCGCCCCGCGTATTTTCAGTGCAGTCTACTACTTCGTTGGAGTGGACGAATTTCAAGGATCAGTTCGAGTGTTATGTGAGCAGCCTAGGCCTTGCTGCAGAGAAGTGCAAGTTTGGCCGGACTGACTGAGATTCCTTACCCTGGCCATGTCTTATTCGCCGGGAGAATAAAGTCAAACCCTCTTGAAAGTGGAAGCGATCGTAGATTTTACCATGTCGCCATCATAAGGTCTGGCGCCTACAGACTATGGCTAATTACTTAGCCCAGCTTAGCCCTAAGTTAGCTGAAGTGTCTACACGTTTGCGACACTTGACGCAGGCAGTGAGCCCGTTTTGCTGGGAAACCAACCACGCTAACAACGCCTCTAGTGACGTTAATGAAAAGCCTTGTAATTGACCCTTCCCTTCTTTGCTTATGCGACGTGACGCTTCCCATCATGCTGTATACGGTGGGTGCTTCTCAACTTGGCATTCGGGCGGTACAAGGCCAACAAAGTGTAGCCTATGCGTCCCGAACATCGACTCTAGTACAGCAGTGACTGGTTGAAATAAAAAAGACGGCGGCTGTCGAACTTGACCTTTAATGTTTTCACAAACGTGTCGTTGAGCAGAGTCTCGCTGTGAAAAGTGATCTCGCTGTGAAAACACATGACGACGACTAAGCCTAGCAGTGTCAGGAGAGCAGATGAGTTTGTGAGTAAGCAGCGACCAACAGCCCAGCTCGTACATTTCCGATGTCCGCTAATCGTCCGGTCGCTATAAGGCGACCCAGTCCCATTATCTCCACCAAATAGAACTGTCTCAGGTATACCGACAGACAGCAGAGCGGCTGCTGACGATGCAAGCGATGCCAGTAATCCTCCTTCTCCTTTGCGGGCTGGTTCCACCGAGCCACAACCCAAGGACTCTTCACCGGCTCATTTGTCGCTGAACGAGGAAGTGGTCGGATCTCTAGCCGGAGGCCTCGCCACCTTGAGCAGTATGCCGAGAAGGCTGCTCACTTATGCAGCATGCTTTTGGTCTTTGATGCGCATATACTATGCACTGGTGGCGATTTGGCATACTAATCCATTCGATGTAACCCTAAAACTCGTTGGAGTTCTCACTAGCGTGAATAGCGGAAGTTAACAATAGTTGGGAAAGATGTCTCGAGCTACCGGCATTAGATCATCTACCGCTCGTGCTGTGGCCTTATTGCTAAATAAATCGAGGGTTGGGCGGTTATTTATTTTGGCACCAATTACGTTTGTACGGACCCTCCGGGTAGATTAAAAATTGCCTACAGATATCGCCGAATAGGCGGCCACAGATGGCACGAGTTCGGTCAACCCTACGGCCGCTATTGTCTACGCAGAGAACGCAGGCTTCTGAAGGCCACATCTAATCGGACGAGCGGTTTACGCTTCCATTGATTTTTTCAAAGAAGTCAAACCCGGCCGCCGGGCAGGATTTTTCTCTCCGAGACCCGACGGCACACTAGGAGTGATGACGCAGCCGACAAGACCGCCTAGAAGGCGGTGACGAAATGCGCGGGATGAGAAAGATGGGCTGGCGGTTTATTATTATTGTTATTTATTATTATCATTATGGAATATTTGCAGCCAGCTCGAGAGGCATGTTTCTATGCTCTATATACTATGCATTTGTGTTTGGTGCAAGAGATGACGATGTAATTAAGCCAACTTTCGCAGCGAACATGCGCGACTGCCTTTAAGATGACTTGGCGTGAATAAAGCATTCACCATTGGCAGTATCTATTCTTTGCACTGACTTGACAGATAGCGCCAATCAGAAGCTGCGGCAATGCCTGACCGTCATAGGGTGGCAAGCTTCATATGTTACGTTTACAAAAACTAGGGTGCTTCGGTACGCTGGGGGGGGGGGTTACGGTAGATTGGTAGTACAACCGTACCAACGGGCGAACTGCATCCTGGTTAGTTGGCCCGTTTGGGTGACGCCCGAAGGCGTCTGGAGACCACCCGGAGCTTGATAAAAAATCCTTACGAGACGAGGTTCAGCATCTGCTGAGAGGTCGAGATAGTACCTGCGGATTGCTGGCCCAATTATGGGCCGAACTGCTGGCGATTTGGCATGGTAATCCATCCGATGTAACCCTGAAACTCGTGGGAGTTCTCACTAGCGTGAATAGCAAAAGTTATCAACAATCGGGTAACGAGTCTCGAGCTACCAGCATTAGCGCGTCTACCGCCCGAGCTGTGGCCGTATTGCTAAATCGATTGTGCGTTTGGCGATTATTTATCGTGGCACCAATTAAGTTCGTTTGGAACCTCCGGATAGACTAAAAATTGCCTACATAAATCTTCGACCAGGCGGCCACAGATGAGAAAGGTTCGGCAAAACCTATGGCCGCTAGTGTCTATGCAGCTGGGCTGCATGCAGCCCAATGTAAACCAACGGATAAGCGAGCACAAGTGAGGGTAAGGCCGAGCCCGAATCTGACCAAGCCGTGACCACCACCATCACCACCTCAGCTTGCTTTATTGCAAGCAGGCTAACAGACGCCACTGATCTTTGGTGCACTAGGCGATATCCCGACTAGCGACTGGTCCCTGGCATTACGCGCGCCCCGAGACTACTTTCGCTGGCTCGCTTCAGCGAAACGCTTCGCGACTCGCACCGAGCGCGGAGGCTGCGTCACGTGACGTAGCCGACGAGATCGCCGAAACGGCAGAGGGATAAAAGCGCGGGATGAGAGCGAAGGGCGAGAAGAGTGACGCGTTCCTAAGCGACTAGCTTCTGCCCGATGCATCACGTGCGACCGTCTTCGGTACGTCGAGTAAGAAAGGCTTCACATTTTCCGAAAACCTCAGATGCCGACGGGCGAGACGGCTGCGAAAGCGGCCAGCGGCCATTGGCGTCGCGGACCCCGTGGAGCCAGCATTCACCGGGTCTCAAGTAATCGTAGTTCAGACCGTTTGTACTGTACTGATGTGAAGTTTCACGCGTCCTAGATAATTGTCATTGGAAGCCGAGCCGCCAAGGAGACGGCTTTTCACGTGAGAAAACACTTTCAGGCGTTGCCATTGATGGCCACTGCTGCGGCCGACCGTATAGTGAGCCGATTGTCTTAGAACCGACTAGAAGACTGCAGAACAAACTGTGGACAGCTGACTGTCAGCACCATCCTTCCAGCAGTCACGTAATTGCGCGCCAGCAGGGGGTGATGGAGGGGAGCGGAGGCCGTGCGCCCAGGGAAAGCGGCGCCAGCTTGAACCTCGGAGCAGCGCCCGCGCGCGCGCCCTCTCACCCGACTTCCGCCGCCGCTTCCTCCTCCTCCTCTCAGGGCTTCGGCTTCTTCCATGCCTCCTCTTCGCCGTTCGCCGTCGGAGCTCAGCCGCGAGCGAGCGCTCGAGCGCCGTGGCGCCGCTGCCAGCGCCGCCGCTGCCAGCTATTTGTGACTGTTGCAATCAACGCGGCCGCCTGCTGTCTATCAGAAAGAGCCACGGGTTTCGTGCAAACAGTCGATCGATAGCATAATTAGGCGAGGACGCCCGCGCGAACTTCGTTCTAGCCGTCCCGAAGGGTTCGATAATTAATGCAGTCCGCTCTATTCCACTGCAGGTCATCTTCAAATCGCCACTGTGAAGCTCTTATTTACGTTGCATATAAGACTCGACCCAATTCGAAGTGCGCTCACAAAATGCACTCCAGTGCGCATATGCGTTTTCATGCAATGTGCCGCAATCAACTGCAGCGGCCCGGTCGAAAAAATAAACTCACCTCCATACACCGCAAAGCAACCAGAACACGTACACTAGAGGCTTTAATTATGACTGCAGGCTGCTCTAATATGCGGTTATTGTGTACTCGCACAATTTCACTACAATTGCCTGGACTATTCTGCAGCAATGCAGTGCAATCGACTGCGATGAGCATGGCCAATACCCCGAAACACGACAATCTACCCCAAAATGACTGAGTGTATACACTTTAAGCTCTACTAGTAATTGCACGTTGCTCTAATCTTTGGTTATTGTGTAACCGCACAAGTTCACTACAATTGCCTAGACCTTTCTGCAGCAAAGCAATGCAATCTGTTGCGATTACCAGGGCCAATACCGCAATCTACAGCAATCCTATGCAAAATGTCCCGAAATTGGCTTATCAAGGCTCCAATTTTGAACGCATTTTCCAGAGCACAATATTAACCGAGCAACCACGTCATTTTAACCGATTGCGCTCGCACAATCTCGGGCAATGAATGGCAATCTACGGCAACGGCTCGGCTCAAAGCACCAATCTACTACAATCCGTGACAAATCAACCACGAATTGGCTTTGCAAGCTCCAATCGTCATTGCATTAACATTTTATTGTGTTCAAAGTGTTAGTTTGCACGTTAATTGTCAATAGCTCACGTCAATCCGCAGCAATGACGGGGGCCATAATTCTTAAGCAAATCAACGAGAAATCAGCTGCACGAAGCTCCGATTCTCAGTCCACGTAGCATCTCACTGTGGGCGTACATAATTTCAACCCTCACTGTGGGTTCAATTTTGGGCAATGCATAGCAATCGACGGCAATGACCCGGGCAAATAGAGCAATCCATAATGATCCATCGCAAATCACCGGAAAGCTGCTGGGCCAAGATCAAATTTTTCTTGCGTGTCATGGCGCAAGAATGTCTTAAGTACAATCACATACTTTCAACCAATTGCGCACTTACAAACGTACAATCGCTGGCAGTGAATGGCAATCGACGGCAACGGTCCGGGCCATTGTTCCAAACCGCGGCCAATCAACGAGGAGAAATTGGCTGTGCGGAGCTTCAGTTGTCATTGCAAATAACATCTCGCTACGTCCAAAGCAAAACCTCAAGCTGTTTTGCTCGTTAACTGTTAGCAGTGCACCGCAATCGACAGCAATGGCGGAGGCCAATACCACAATCCGTGGAAAAAATCGACAAGCTCGATCGGCTTCGCGAAACTGCAGCTCGCATCCCACGTAACATCTAAGTGTGCGCACGCATAATTTTCACCAATTATGCGGGTTATATTGACGGCAATGCATGGCACTTGACGGCAATAATAATAATAATAATAATATTGCACTTGATAAAGCGCCCTCAGAGAACTTAATCTCTTTCTAGGCGCTTTACATTTGCTGCAAAGTGATACGCAATAGAATAAATGCGCCAATCCATAAGCGACGCGTTTGTCGCGTTGATAAGTGACAAGGGCGAGCCGCCTGTGGTGTTTGCCTACCTCAAAAAAGACGGAGCCGTGCTTGTTAGGAAGGCGACTATGACAGCCGCGAGGAACAGCGAGGGCATAATTTTTACTTCCTTCCTTTTTATGTTGTTACATTTTATGAAATGGATTGCTGATTTGCAATCGCGTGAGTGGCCTAGTGAACCTACTTCCACTGTTCTTTCCCTTACGAGTGACATAGGATGAGCTGTCACAGGAATTGTCGCTGTCCCAATCGCTTGCCGAAAGACGTGAGCTTGTCGACAGTAACAGGCCGTAACATATGCAAGCTGCTGCCACATCGGTTGCCATTGCTGTGCGCACAGCATAGCTAAAATATGGCCTGAGAGGCGGAACTGGTGTGCGGCACATGATCCCTGGATCTGAAAGCTGTGATAGGTTAATCTGTCTTTTCTCGGTCTCTCTCTCTCTCTCTCTCTCTCTCTCTCTCTCTCTCTCTCTCTCTCTCTCTCTCTCTCTCTATCTGTCTTTCTCCTTTTCTATCTGTCTCTCTTTCTTTCTTATTAGGACAGCATTCAGTGGGTCCCTGTGATTCGTCCTTCATGTGCTTATGCGTGCTGACACTGTGCATGCTGCCACTAACCACATTTGCATGCTGACCCTGTGCATGTCACCCCTAACCATATTCATTTCGTTTGTTTTTCAAGCATGATTTTACTTACCTTTCAATTGCATTTCACTTTACAGCAAATGTAAAGCGCCTAGAGAGAGATTAAGTTCTCTGAGGGCGCTTTATCAAGTGAATTATTATTATTATTATTATTATCGGTAAAACTGTCGGGTTTCTTTCGCGATTCGGTCCGAAAGTACAGAGTTTCCCTGTAATATATATAATACTATATATCACACGTGAAGCAGGATACATCGACCTGGTCAGTGTGAAATCGCTTTCGTACTGTTCAAGTCAAGTTTTTGCATCAAGGACATGGTTCATGTTCCTCTTATTTTCCGTCAGGTTCAACATTCCAGAGCAGCAGTGACCTAAGTAACTGCATTTGTTAGGCTATTGTATGCGATTCTTTACCAATCTCGTGTTACAGTATGCTGCACTCCTAAAACTTCCGGAAAGGATGAGCACGACAGAGAGTTAGCAAGAGTAAAACAAGTTGCCGATACTTTTGAAATCACAAGGTGTCTCGACACAAGTAAGTTCACTTACTTTACTTTACCATCGAAATTGCTTTGCCATGATGGGTTCACTAATAAACACAGTGCATTATATCTGAGATATATGTATGTGGCGCTAAAATTATTAAGATTAGCATTCGGACAGCATGCATTCGGTTTTTTAATTTAGCTAGACATCCACTTCGTTCATTCGCATTGTCATTTACTGCAGCATATTTAAAGGCAGTGAAATAACCAAAATTTGGGATTCGGTCCGAGTTTATCTGTAAAGCATCTATTTTGGCAAGGAGCGTCTCCTAATGTATCAAAGAAAGCCTCGTGTAGCTGTTAAATTTATAATTCAACCCGAAGTAACTTTTTATTACATTCAGTAGGCCGGCCTTCCATGCAAAGTAATCCTTCATTCTTCAGTCCTCACGAGGAAATGCTGCAGTCAAGGAACTCACTATGTTTTCTTAAAAAATTAACCCTTCGAAAGCGAGAGCGAGTGACAATTGTAATAATAAAAACAGATTTATATAGCGCCTCCAGAGAGAAAAATCTTTATCTAGACACACATTCTGTAAAAGACTTGTGGCAATATGGTTAGTGATAACAGGTACAGCGTCAGCATGATTAGGCACATACAAGAAAACTAACAAGGACCTGGAAAATACTGTATAAAAGAGCATTTAGCTTTTTTGTAATGTCGTCAAATCAGGGTATGTTGTTCATGTCAATCGGGAGTGAGTGTCAGGCTTTGGGAGCGTACAAACTTACTCGTTGCACACTATTCCTTGCTCGGCTTGGTCGCGTGGGCAAAGTGGTTCGACTGAATGCGGCAGCCCTTCGGCTGACCCACAGCGTTTCACTCTCCATCGCTCTGAACGGTGTAATACTGCGGCTTCGCGAAGTCGAACGGCACCTGTCGTTTGACTTCGTTCTCGCTCCGTTTTCGCCCTTGTCTCCGACACGATTGCATGCTTGAACTGTTCGGAGTGGTGTATGTTGTAGCTACTTGCGAGCCTCACCCTCACCGCATCGGATTCGCTCTTCGTGACGCTCAGCTCTCATTCTCGCGTTAAGTGTGAGATCTCGCAAATAGCAAAAACACGAACTACTCGTGTATGTAGCCCATAGTATCTCTTCGTGCCACTTTGTTAAAATGCACAACAACGACAGCTGCGAGTCTTGAAGTGGTCTGACGTTATGCCCCGCGGCGGTTGAGCTGAGTCGACATGGCTTAAACAAATGCGACTGGTGAAGCATTTAAGTGCTTCAAGTTTAAAAATTTGTAAACAGTTTTATTTTATATATAAGACGTCATATTTAATAAAAAAATATGCTACTCAAAGATATGATGAAATAGTTGCATACAATTCTTAGGTAAGAACATGTCTAACTAATTTGGTGAGAGTTAAATATACCATAAAAGTTTAAATGTAATTGTAGCTCTTGGAGTAACTATGTCTAGTTCATATAACCTAATGTTCCTGATCTAATTCATGTAGTGCCAATATTTGCAGCCTTATCAGCAATGATAATATCTACGACGGAGTTCTTTCAGAGATTGGTAAAAGAAAAAGAACGGGACTTGAGAGAAATTTAAAGTTTATTTCAAGAATAACAGATGCATTATGAGATGATATTATAAAAAAAGAAGAATTTAAAGTTACAATAGAAGATTCTCATGAAATTGACTCAAAAGAAATACTCCTGTTCAATCACTTGCAGCTCTTTCCTAACAAAATGTCTCTTGAAATCATTTAGGAAAAATCTAACTGGCTGGTCTAACATTGCAAATATCCTAACTGTAATGTGCTTAGTCAAGCTACATATCGGATCAGTGGCTCTTCGGATTTTTTTCATCTTCTCAGCAGTACCAAGTTCTAATTGTTTTTCATGCTTTCCTACTTTTCTATAATATTTCGGTTTCTTAATTTTAACTTTTTTTTTATAGATTTCGCTGGTTCTTCTCCTATTGTTCTAGTAACATTATTATTCAAGAGATCTAATACTTTTGGTCCATTTGCTTTCTATCCATTCTCTGTTTCTACTGTTATCTTCTCTACTCAGACTCTCCAATTCTTTTTCATGTTGAGCAACTCAAGCTCTTTCTGCTACGGTTCTTTTCATTCTCTCAACTATTGAAAAGTTCTTTTTACTAGTAGCTTCTATTATACGTGCTCCATGTCTTTCCATTTCTCTCTTGAACTCGCCTTTAAACTCTGACCCAGGATCTACTGTTATCCTGGTTGGCCATTCTAATGGACCTTGCGAATGAATGTCAATTATTGCTTCAGCTACTGTCTTTTGATGATTTGCTTTTAAAAAGCGCTCTCAGGTCTTTCTATCTACTGGCTACCATTGATCACACTTAATGTTTGCATATTTATATCCATTATCAGTTGGCATATATAGAATGTCAGCCTGATGGCTCTCATTAGGTATTACTACACTAAAGAAGCCATTAGGAACATCCTTTGGTCTAGGCTTGATTACTAGGCTTGTATAAGCTTCTGGATCATAATTTCCTTCTCTTTTCTCTCTTTTAAAGTTAAGACATTGCCAATATATGGTAATTGAAGTATTTTGTTTTAAATGCAAAAAGACTATGACAATGGAAGATTATATACTAATTGGATGCTCATTATGCAAAAATGTTATCCGTAAGCTTAAATTACCGTTTAAAATAATATGTGATATTTGTGATATTGATAGTAAAGAAACTGAATTTGATGGTAGTATACTTTGTAGTAGTTCAGTAATAATTTTTTCTGACTCAATATTCTAGAATGAAATTTACTAGATCTAAACCAAGTAAACGATATGCGCTGGCAAAGAAACACTTTAAAAAGAGATGTATAGAAATCTTATGTTATCACAGATGTTTAGATCATGAAGCTATTCTTATAACGGAGAACATTTCTTCACTTATAAAAGATGAAAAAGCTGCTACTCAGATGAAAGAACTTGGAACACCCATATTTCATTTATAATATTCAAGTCATTACATAACTTATCAGTAAGTTCCAAGATTAGCTTTGAAATAATAAAGTATCCATTAGTTTTTTTTAATCGGAAATATCAATCTTTCTATTCATCTACATACTTTGATGTTAAAAAATTTGATCCAACTAATACTTCTTTTACTACCGGTATTAGTCTAAATCATCTTATATGAAATACTTTATATCATATCCTGCTTTTGTTTTATTATTAAATCTGTCAAATTTACTAATAATTTCAAACTCAAAGTCGAAGTATCATTCTTTTTAATAAAAATAAAAAATAAGGGTTTAGTAATTGGTAAGTCTATTTGAGAGTCTATAGGCACTCTAACGCTTCCAGCAGCAATACAGTTTTCACGTACTGCTTCACAATTTAATCCGGGAAAAATATTTTAAACTCGGAAAAATGACATTCACTTAATTTTAATACATGTAGAGTTAGTAAACACTGCGCATGTTACTGCGGTGGAATGAGTCACTCTTTACTACTTCTGCTCTAAAGACACTTTATCTCGACTAACGTAGTTTGATCAATTATTACATCAGGAGAATATCTATAACACCCATCTTTAGTGAAGCAATCATTAGAGCATTCTAATTTTGTTTTGAGTTTCATTTCTAAATATTTTGCAGTTATTGGCTAACAATTTTTTCCAAATACCATTGGTGTATACTTAATTTCATTTCTGTTTGCTATGTATTTTCTAGTTTTCTTCGTGCCATTCTTTCAATATCAAGGTCACCTTGATCTTCAAATATTGCATCCCCTCCTAACATCGAATATATCTCTGATTTACCAATATTTAGGATAATTTATTTTTCCACTCATCAGAACCTTGAATTACTTCAGTTTTTTCCATAATATTCTATTTCTAAGAAATATATTAAATTATTCAGCATTAATGTTGTCATGCACCCATGAACCCTTCATGCAGGTAAATTGGGAACCATTTCCATTTGAAGTCAACACAGCAGTGTTCTCACAGATTGTTAGGTAGTGAACCATAATTGTAGTCTAATTAGCCCCTGCGACTGCCTGTGGAATTAATTCATTAAACTCAATACTAGCATCAAGTGTTGTAGTGTTTCTTAGAGTTTGATTATTGTACTGGAGATCAATTACGTGGATTGGATACATAGCTAACCGTTCTGGATATGTAATACCTACTCCATCAGTTACTTCATTAAGACCTAAGAATTGTTTTCTTCGTGAAATCTAGATATTCTGTTGAACACTTTCCGTCCTTAGGACAGCTAGACCTTACTACACCGGATTCATAATCTATATAATCATCATAGTACTTTCATTCATTTTCTTCATAATACTACAGAAGTTTCATAATCAAAGCTTCTTTAATCTGTAAGTTCACTGCTTTTATTATCTTAGGATAATACTTTTCATCTTTCTCTTTTATGCGTCTCTCATATTCTTCATCTTTCCATTGGCGCTCATATTCAGCTTTACCGTCTAGTTCTCTTTTCTTTGTCATATACTCTTGATCAATTTAGTTTGTAGTTTAGTAAGCTTTCTTTTCTGATTCATCTCAATACCCTCGTTTTATATGTTAACACCCGTACTGGTAACACCAGCGATTACTGGTACAACCTCTCCTGGTACATCAATTATTTTATCAAGCACACCTGAACCATATTTTACTCCGCTTATCTTATGGAGACCTTGTCGAGCGTAAATTCCCATCTATATACTACTTAGAAATTTATATTGTAATTATTATATCTGAAACAACATTTACTGGATTTTCATTTTGATCAGTTAAACTAAAAGTAACTGAACCAACTGCATCTATGTTCCCCCTAGTTGGTCGGAACAGTATATTTGGAATGTGTAGGTCAACCTTTTCTCCTGGATTTATATGTAAAACATCAAGTAAATAAAGCTATTTACATTGCTTGATAAATCCACTTTGTCTTCTACATATTTCGTATCAGGATTAACTAAGTCACAGTTTATACTAATTCTGGATACTCCTATATTATCAGGTAACACCATCTTATTCCAAGTCATATATGTTCCAGAAAAATAAATGGGTTTTTCTATTGTTTCGTATGAAGTTCCTTCTACCATAGTTGGATCGAATGAACTTGTTGATTAGAATTAAAAGCAAGCGTATCACTAACATTTTTGCTCACTCTAGAAGCAGTATATCCTAAAAGTACAACATAGTCACAAACTATTTCCATTATTATTTTATCAGCTGTGTCTACAGAGAATTTAATACCAAATCTGCCATTTCTTCAAGATGGATCAAAATAATCATCTGAAGTTATAAAACCTGAACCAATTGGAGCATCATACTTTTTATTTTTTAACGTAATATTCAACTAATTTACTATTTGATTAGCATCATAATAGCCTTGTTTTAAAACGACACCTACTGCATTAGCATCTGCTATTGATCTTATGTACCAAAGCATATCGTTTAAATCAGCTATTACATTAGAAATAATCCTTTTTACATACATAAATTCTATCCAACATAATTTAACTTTATTATATAGTGTTTCTTGTAGTATTATTGGAGGAGATACAGTTTTAACTGAACCGTTAGAGGTTCTAGTAATTTTTATTGACATCTCTTATATTATATCTCAACAATTTCTATTACAGTTGTAAAATTGTATCCTCCAAAGCGTAATAGCTCAAGATTTTGATTAGTAACTGTAACAACTATATCTGAAACTTTTTCTTCAGCTAATTCATGACACTCAATGGTTGTTGATTTGTATAAAATTAATTTCCAAGGATAAAAGTTACAAGCAAAGCTTCTAATAACTTGCGATTCAGTTCCATTGATATAACTAGTTCCACTAGCAACCAAATTACATTGGACTAATTCTAAATTAGTATCAGAAACAAAAACCTAATTTTCTTATACTATTTTTACACGAGGAGATTAGGTTTTAATATCAGCAAAATCAGGATATATACTTGCAAAGTTTGGGCCAGTTTTGTAAGCTTATCTAGTAAAACCTAACATAACTGCAACAGTTGATCTACGTGCTAAGAACGTCCATCTAACTGGTACCTTAATCCTTGAATTAGATGTAGCAGTATCTGTACCTATTTAAAATTTATCTTCATTTGCTCCTGATTTAACTATAGAGTTATTTATGTTATCTGCAATTCCCACATTAATATCATCAGACACTCCAAAATATATTCCAGGTCTTATAGTCAATGTTCGCTCTGATCCTCCTGCAACTGTAAACGACAGTTTTATTTAAAGTAGTAATATTTTTTATAGCGTTGAATCCAGCAGACTTCTTAAACCCAATCTCAATCAGCTAATTCCTAGCATTAAGGATTAATTTATTCTGATCCTTACAGGATTAGTTGATCCAATAATATTAAAAGTATATCCTTCTTTACTAGGTTGACTAGACTTATTTATAGCTTCCACGTTCCTTAAAATTTCCTGAGTTATTTTAACTAAATCACTTATGCTTATACTTAATTAATATACAATTTAACTGATTCTAGCGACATAACTTTTTGGAGCATTTATTGACTTTGCAAGGTAATCAACTGCAGAAATAATGAAATTTATCAATCCCGTGTTACCAGCAGCAAGTTTTCTAATCCATTAATCTAATTTGTCTTTTACTTCAGATTCACTGTTAAAAATCATTGGAAATTTCCACTTCCATTCCAAAACCACTCATATGAAGTTCATTTACATAATCTAGAATGTCTTGTTCGTTTTCAATAATTCTGCCCTCATCTTTAGCTTCAATAAATGATTTTATTCTAGTTAGATTGGTAGTTTCATTTTCTCGGTTCATAACAATCACAAATGATTTATTTCTTTTTGTCAATCTAGCTTCTGGTATAGAAACAATTTTCTGTAGATCTCTTTTAACACCAATTTCCTCTATTACTGGAATTATAGATTTTGTAGGAGTTACAGTAGTTGGATTGACTTCCAGTTGATCAGCTAGAGCCTTTTTGGAAAACCTCAATTGCTTCTTTTGTCTCTAGATTTGGAGCACTTGTCTTAGCAGCGTTAGCTTTTCTGATTAATTTTTTATCCTGGTTCAATTGTTTCAGAGGTTTATTTAGTGCAAGTGATATTTCAGGTGGTTGCTTTCTTGGTTTAAGACTCGCAATGGATTTCTTAATTTCCTATACAGCAGCTGGTTTAGGTCTTACTTTTTCAAGTTTACCTAGATCAATGCTACCTGAGTTACCAGCTGATTTTTTTTTTGCTCTTTGATCCATATGAGCCTCTGCACTATCGTTAGCAGCTATCTCTGCTTCAAGCCTTTGTATCTCCAGATCATTCTGAAGTTCTGTTTCATCACGCAGATCAGGAATGTTTCGAATATTTCTTTCATAATCTAATGCTTCTTGCACAATACCGCGGTATGCACGTTTTTTGAAATAGATCTTTATGTTGAACATCTATATACTAGTGTATTTCTCATTGAATAATCTAATTATCAGTTTTCCAGAAGAATCCACTAACCACATTTGCATGCTGACCCAGTGCATGTAACCCCTAACCATGTTATTCATTTTGTTTGTTTTTCAAGCATGATTTTACTTACTATTCTATTGCGTATCACTTTGCAGCAAATGTAAAGCGCCTAGAAAGAGATTAAGTTCTCTGAGGGCGCTTTATCAAGTGCAATATTATTATTATTATTATTATAATCTAACGCCGAAAATCGCCCGCCTGATTCGGTCTTGGTTAAATCAATCACACAATATTCAAACTTATTTTTTGCATTAGTATTAGCCCAAATTCTAAACATTTTGTGGTCAATATCTCCATCATGCACATCTCTTATATATTCGATGTCACTAGAGATTTTTTTTTAAATGATTGCCATATTTGTATAGTTCCTGATTTTCCTACGAGGTATATTAGTGTAACCTTGTGCCAGATAAAAGATATTTAACCTTTCATGTCTTCCTCTAGTAAAGTAATCGAGAATTTGCGTTTGATCTCCAGTCATTAAATAATCTAACTCGACAAAAATTTGACAATTACTAAGCGAATCAACTTCTAGCATTCCTTCAATTCAATCTCAAATCCAAACGCTGACGCGCTCCTTTCGCCATTCCATCAATCATTGGTTTGAAGACCACGATATAACTTTTGATCGAGACTATAAGCAGCTTTGGTACACATATTATTGCTCAAAATTCCACAGAAACCTAATTCACCACTAACTGAGATATTCCTGATCTACTTGGCCCTGGAACAAGTGATCTAATTGGAACTTTAGGTTAAGGTTCTCTACGACCAGTTTCTTGATCTTGTCCAAAATTGAACGCACGGACTTTTAGAGACATTGTCTATATCAGAATTTTTTTGTAATTGGAAATGAGTATTTACTGTAATAATAATGCACTTGATAAAGCGCCCTCAGAGAGAGAGAGAGAGAGAGAGAGAGAGAGAGAGAGAGAGAGAGAGAGCCCAATCTCTAGGCGCTTCTTAAGAATGCAAGAAGAATGTGGATGATCTTCACGAGGATTGAAATACTGAAATCAAGAGTCCCAGTTGTCTACGGGGAGTGGTTAAAGCAATTGGTGCAATCAGTGAAAGCAGGAAATCAAAGTTTGCTAAGTGAAGATCTCATGGTACTGGAGTGTTATCACATGAGCGTAAGTTAGGAGGAGGTGTCTATAGTCATGGTCGAAAATTAAGAGGATCAATTAAGCGAGACGAGCGAAGTAAAGATGAACTAACTGCTGAATTAGATGAATATGTAAAGAAACTAAATATTAAAAACCCAGGCAGGCCACTTCCAGATTCTGATAAGCTGAAATATGTAAAGGAATTAAATGTATTAAAAACTTCAGAGGTGTATACGTAAGAGGCGAACTATCACAAGTGACTTCTCATTCAGAAGAGTGTTGGATATGTAACATAGGACAATCTGATCAAGTTACACGTCACTGGATTGTCGTAAAAAAGAAAAGTCAAATAGAAGCGCATACTACTTTGACTCATATGGTGCTCCTTTATTACAAGAAGTAGTTGAATATTTAAAATGCATTCGATTTTTCGACTTTCCAATTGCAAAGTTATACCGATGCAGACTGGGGAAATAGAAGCCTGGAGTTCATAAAACTAATGGAAAGTAACGATTTTGCTACCACAATGGGAATTTTACTCAACTAATTTTCATATTAAACACAAATATTTTTTATATATAGTAAGAAATGTCAAGAATGTTTGCCCATTTGAATCTCAACTCACCAACTGAATAAGAGAAGAGAAGTGCTGAGCTTTAAGATGCACAGATCTTGATTCCAAAGGTGCTCCACTTAGAATGAAAGTAGAAGAAAAGAAAATAAAGGATGATGAATCATAAATCAATGCTGATACATATCTTGACTCTTACTAGATGGATTATATGCTACACAAGATTTCTATAAGGGCATCTACCGACTTTATCGCCGATTAAAGCTTGATCAGATTAAGTTGCATGCTTCACCAGCTAAGAATCGTGAAAAAACGCTGCCGCAAAAGAATTATAAAAAATATTTGTTTATATGAGTTCTTAGTTTTAGTTGTTTTCTTTAGTTAGTTTTTTTAATTGTTTCTTAGTTATCTTAAGCATTTTGTTTAATCAACTCCTAGCACGATTATTGATTTTTGTAATAGCTAATGGATTAGAAGCTTTGTCGTTTAGGAAGTCACTCGCAAAGAAGTCATTGGGACCAAACTCTAATTTAGCCTTAGCAGCCCTTATAATACTAACACAGTATTAGCATCATTATGCACATATTCAAGCTGTCTTAGATCCAATGCTATTCTAGCAGCTGCTTCAGAAAGTATTAAGTCACTAATATTTCTTAATTATGTTCTGCATCGTTACAGAATGGTCTAGACAATTGCAGTGAAATTGTGCGATTACACAATAACCAAAGATTAGAGCAACGTGCAATTACTTGTAGCGCTTAAAGTCAATGCATTCCAATCTTTTTGGGGCGGATTGCCGTGTCTTAGGGTATTGGCCAGAGTCATAATAATAATAATAATAATAATAATAATAATGCACTTGATAAAGTGCCCTCAGAGAACTTAATCTCTTTCTAGGCGCTTTACATTTGCTGCAAAGTGAAATGCAATAGAATAGTAAGTAAAATCATGCTTGAAAAACAAACAAAATGAATAACATGGTTAGGGGTGCCATGCACAGGGTCAGCTTGCAAATGTGGTTAGTGGCAGCATGCACAGTGTCAGCTCGCATAAGCACATCAAGGACGAATCACAGGGACCCACTAAATGCTGTCCTAAATAGGTGTGTTTTTAAGTTCTTTTTAAATGTGGTCAAGTCAGGGGATGTTCGGACGTAGGTCGGCAGGGAGTTCCAGGCTTTGGAAGCATACGAACTAAATGCACGGTCTCCAAAGGATTTGAGGTTTGTACGAGGTATTGGTAGACTGTTGGATTCCGAAAAGCGGGTGGTACGATGCTTGGCCTGATGGGGTAGTATCTCTGAGAGATAGGCTAGAGCCATAGAATGAAGGGACCTAAAAGTGAGCGACAAAACCTTAAAGTCAATCCGTTGCTTGACTGGTAGCTAGTGCAGGTCGGCGAGAAGTGGAGTAATTTGGCAACTGCGACGCTCACGACAGACAAGCCTAGCTGCAGAGTTTTGCACCAGCTGCAATCGCCTGATCGCACATGCTGGTAGGCCAGTAAGCAGTGAGTTGCAGAAGTCGAGACGAGATGTCACGAATGCATGGTCATCGCAGTTGATTCCACTGCATTGCTGCAGAATGGCCGAGGCAACTGTAGTGAAATTGCGCGAGTACACAGTAACCGAAAAGTAGAGCAGCGTGCAATCAAAATTAAAGCTTCTAGCGTACGCGTTCTGGTCGCTTTGCGGCGTATGGGGGTGAATTTCTGTATGTATACCGGGTCGCTGCCGTCGATTGCAGCGCGTTGCACGAGAACGCGCCTGCACAATGGAGTGCATTTTGTGGGCGCACTTTGAATTGGGTCGAGTCTTATATGCAACGTAAATAAGAGCTTCACACTGGCGATTTGAGGATGACTTGCAGTGGAATAGAGTGGACTGGAGTAATGCGTCGAACCTCTCGGGACGGCTAGAGCGCGGGTCGCGCGGGCGTCCTCGCTTGATTACCTTACTGGTCGACTGTTTTCGCGAAACCCGTGGCGTAAAATACATTCTTATAGACCGCAGGCGGCCGCGTTGATTGCAAAGGTCGCAAGTAGCTGGCAGCGGCGGCGCTGGCAGCGGCGCCGCATCGCGAGTCCTCACTCGCGGCTGAGCTCCGACGGCGAACGGCGAAGGAGAGATATGGAAGATTACCCCTAAAGGAGGAAGCGGCGGTGGAAGTCGGGTGAGAGGGCTCGCGCGCGGGCGCTGCTCCGAGGTTCAAGGTGGCGCCGCTCTCCCTGGGCGGCGCGCGCGAGGCCTCCGCTTCCCCCAACCCCCCCCCCCCCCCCCCCTGGGCGCACGAGCGGCGCGGAAAAGCGGCAAAGCGTGCCGTGCATTACTTATGCGCTGCATGCTCGACGAGAAAGCACGGAAGAGGCAACTGAGACATGACAATTGGTCAGCTGCGCTAAACTGCCCCAGTCGACCGCCGTGCTGTAGTTTTTGAACGAGCCTGCAAACATGCCTCCCGAGCTGGCTGCAAATATTCCATAATGATAATAATAAATAACAATAATAATAAACCGCCAGCCCATCTTTCTCATCCCGCGCATTTCGTCACCGCCTTCTAGGCGGTCTTGTCGGCTGCGTCATCACTCCTATTGTGCCGTCGGGCCTCGGAGAGAAAAATCCTGCCCGGCGGCCGGGTTTGACTTCTTTGAAAAAATCGATGGAAGCGTAAACCGCTCGTCCGATTAGATGTGGCCTTCAGAAGCCTGCGTTCTCTGCGTAGACAATAGCGGCCGTAGGGTTGACCGAACTCGTGCCATCTGTGGCCGCCTATTCGGCGATATCTGTAGGCAATTTTTAATCTACCCGGAGGGTCCGTACAAACGTAATTGGTGCCAAAATAAATAACTGCCCAACCCTCGATTTATTTAGCAATAAGGCCACAGCACGAGCGGTAGATGATCTAATGCCGGTAGCTTGAGACATCTTTCCCAACTATTGTTAACTTCCGCTATTCACGCTAGTGAGAACTCCAACGAGTTTTAGGGTTACATCGAATGGATTAGTATGCCAAATCGCCACCAGTGCATAGTATATGCGCATCAAAGACCAAAAGCATGCTGCATAAGTGAGCAGCCTTCTCGGCATACTGCTCAAGGTGGCGAGGCCTCCGGCTAGAGATCCGACCACTTCCTCGTTCAGCGACGAATAAGCCGGTGAAGAGTCCTTGGGTTGTGGCTCGGTGGAACCAGCCCGCAAAGGAGAAGGAGGATTACTGGCATCGCTTGCATCGTCAGCAGCCGCTCTGCTGTCTATCGGTATACCTGAGACAGTTCTATTTGGTGGAGATAATGGGACTGGGTCGCCTTATAGTGACCGGACGATTAGCGGACATCGGAAATGTACGAGCTGGGCTGTTGGTCGCTGCTTACTCACAAACTCATCTGCTCTCCTGACACTGCTAAGCTTAGTCGTCGTCCTATGTTTTCTATCGCATGCTGCCTTGGACTAGAAGTGTGAGAAGTTCAGCTTTCAGCAGTCTGGATGTTGGCCGTTAGATTTCGTCTGATTATTTGTCCACTTGGTAATCTCAGCAGGTAAAATCTTGGTCAGTTGCGGCGTCTTACAGCTGCAGCTGGGATTAATTTCTTTCGCGAACGGATACCTAACTTTTCACCGAGAATTGGTACTGAATAATCGCCTTGTGATCCGTCGCTACCACCTTGCCTAGCAGCCAGTAGTTGGCGAACCACGGACGGTTCTGCCAAGCAAGACAATACCGCTTGCTCACCAGGAGGTAATAGGGTCCTCAATTGGCGACCCTGCAGTACAGTAGCTGGCGTAAGAAGTCTGTATATTCTCAGCAGGCGCGTTCCTCATTGTGCGCAGGAATGAATTCAAGGATTTGCCCTCGCCGAACATTTTCGTCGTAGTTTCCTTTGCGATCTCGATGACCGGCTCCGCCAGTCCGTTGCTCAGTTGATAACACGGGCTAGAGGTCGTAATCCAAACACCCAACGAGCCACCGGTACTAGTAAACTGCTGGCCATTGTCACTCACTAGTTCTACCGGGATCCTGAAATTTGGGAATACTAAATCAAAGAATTGTATGCCATCCTCCGTGCGCACTGCAGAATGTTTATCAATGGTCTAACCCATTTACTATGAAAATTGACAGCAGCCAGCATGTAATCACTTCCATCTAGGTGGAACCGGTCACTTCGCGCTTCAACTTTCGCGGCTTCACTCTATCGCGTTTTTTTCAAGTCCATTCGTTAAAAGTTGATCGAGAGAAGAAAGAAGGAAAGCGAGGTGCAACCAATCCTCGACCACTCCTTGTGCGTGGGCTTTTGAATTCTTTTTTCATTGCTGTGCAGCACTTCCCTTAGTCTTCCCTTCATCTTCGTCGCTCCGCCATCGAACACCTTCCACTATTTTCATAGTTTAGTGGCTGTGTTTAAGAACTGTTTGTAAATAAATTTACAACTATGATATTTGCATCCCATAATACGTATTATTTTCATTTACTTTGTCTAATATATTGGGTAATGCTCGTGAAATGATGACTAAAGGGATTCCACTAGTTAAAGCGAAAAAGCTCGTCAGGCCGCAAGATGGCTCACTTGCGTCACGTGGCAAGACGGCGTGCTTCCGTCAATAATAATAATAATAACAATAATGCAATTGATAAAGCGCCCTCAGAGAACTTAATCTCATTCTAAGTGCTTTATTTATTATATTATATATTTTTTTTATTTTTTTTTACATTGTATAGTATATGTACATAATATATATATATATATATATATATATATACTATATAATGTATATATATTATATATTATATCTAGTATATATTATAATTAATATATACTATATATATATATATATATATATATATATAATGATGTACTTGATACAGCGCCCTCAGAGAACTCAATCTCTCTCTAGGCGCTTTACATTTGCTGCAAAGGGAAATGCAATTGAATGGTAAGTAAAATCATGCTTGAAAAAACAAACAAAATGAATAATATGGTTAGGGGTGACATGCACAGGGTCAGCATGCAAATGTGGTTAGTGGCAGCATGCACAGTGTCAGAATGCATAAACACACGAAGAACGAATCACAGGGACCCACTAAATGCTGTCCTAAATAGGTGTGTTTTTAAGTTTCTTTTAAATGTGGTCAGGTCAGGGGATGTTCTGACCCAGGTCGGGAGGGAGTTCCAGGCTTTGGGAGCATACGAACTAAATGCACGGTCTCCAAAGGATTTGAGGTTTGTACGAGGTATTGGTAGACTGTTGGATTCCGAAAAGCGGGTGGTACGATGCTTGGCCTGATGGGGGAGTATATCAGAGAGATAGGCTGGAGCCATAGAATGAAGGGACCTAAAAGTGAGCGACAAAACTTTGAAGTCAATCCGTTGCTTGACTGGTAGCCAGTGCAGGTCGATGAGAAGTGGAGTAATTTGGCAACTGTGACGCTCACAGCAGACAAGCCTAGCTGCAGAGTTTTGCACCAGCTGCAATCGCCTGATCGCACATGCTGATAGGCCAGTAAGCAGTGAGTTGCAGAAGTCGAGACGGGATGTCACGAATGCATGGACCAACTTGGATGTGGTATCCTTATTTAAACAAGCCCGAATTTTAGCAATGATATGAACCAGAAAGTAGGCAGATTTGACTGTGGAGTTGATATGGTCGTTTAACGAGAGATCGCTTTGGAATATGACACCTAGATTTCGAGCTGATTCAACTGGAGATATGCTGGCAGAGCCAATTTTGAGAGTCAGCCTTTCCTATCTCTGAATCACACTGGATTTGCCCATAACTAGTTAGTTTTATCATCGTATAGTTTTAGAAAATTTGCTGCCATCCATGTGCGGATGTCATCAATGCATGCAGCAAGTGAGTTGAGAGAATCCGAGGTGCTCGAAGGCCGGGAGGGATCAAAGCAAAAGTACAACGGAGTGTCATCCGCATAGAAGTGAAAGCCTAGATTGTGCTTGTCAAGCAAAAAGATGGCCCAGCGCTGTCCTCCGTGACGGAACTACTATGTCTCAGCGAAGTGAGTCTATAGGCAGTGATCTGCTCGTCTACTATTTAAAGCGAAAAAGCCCGTCACGCCGCAAGATGGCGCACTTGCATCACGTGGCAAGATACCACACTTCCATGAATCGGCAAGATGGCTCAGTGCTGTCTTCCGTGACGGTACTACTCTGACTCAGCGAAGGTAGTCTACTGGCTGCTAGTGAGCTGCTCGTCAGTATACGCACACACGCACTCGCTCGCGCACACACGCACACGCACGCGCGCACACGCACGCGCGCACACACCACACACACACACACACACACACACACACACACACACACACACACACACACACACACACACACACACACACACACACACACACACACACACACACACACACACACACACACACACACACATATACACATATATATATATATATATATATATATATAGTCGAAGATCAGGTCACTATGGGTTGTCAAATCATGCTTAAATTTCAAGTAAGGCCTAAAATGGGCTGGCAGCCGTCAGCACCTATCTGGCCATCCGTTGGCAAGGAATAAAAGCGATGCTTGAAAAGTCATGTCGTCAGCTGTTGATCGTCTGCTGGTTTCGCTTTGATCGTATGACGGTATGGTTTGATGAGAAGCTGCTTCTGATCCTCATCTAGCCACTCGTAGTCATTATCTAGACATTTGGATGTAGCCCTGCTGAGTGCATCAGCTGCGACAAGTAGCTACCTACGAATACAGACTTAAGGTGAAATGACAGCACAAGCAGCCAAGCCTCATTCGCTGCTACCATTGTGAGACCTTAGCACAATAGGCTTATTAAAGATGTCATGTAATTGATTTATTATTATTAATATTTAATTAGGCTTATTAAAGATTGTCATGTAATGGAGTATGCTCACTTTCCACAGCGAGGCTCTGCCCAACGACGTATATGTGAAAACCTTAAAGGTCAAATTCGATAGCCACCATCTTTTTATTTCAAAAGATCGTTGATGAACTAGAGTCCATGTTCGAGATTCATAGGCTGCACTTTGTTGGTTTTTTAAAAATACTACCCGAATGCCGCATTGAGAAGCACCCACCGTATACAGCGTGGGAGGGTCAATTACAAGGCTATTCATTCGCGTCCTTAAAGGCGTTAGCCTGGTTGGCATCCCAGCAAAACATGCTCGCTTTTAGCAAACTTAGGGCTAAGCTGGGCTAAGTAATTAGCCATAATTTGTAGGCACAAGACAGTGACCTTTTAATGGTGACATGGTAAAATCTACAATCGCTTCCGCTTTCAAAGGGTCTGAATTTATTCTCGCGGCCAATAAGGCATGGCCAAGATAAGGAATCTCAGTCAGTCCGGCCAAACTTGCACTTGTCTGCAGCAAGGCCTAGGCTGCTCACATAACACTCGAACTGATCCTTGAAATTCGTCCACTCCAACGTAGCGATAGACCCTGAAAATACCCGGGGCGGGCTCAATCATTGCACCGATATATTTATAGCGAATGAGTTTATCGTATTTCTGACATCATATTAAGTCAGCAAGCGGCATAAAAGCCACCATGATAAATATTTTATTCACAGCGTGTCCGTTTAAAGCCAGCCGCACCAGCATTACATTAGCTGGCTTTACTAAACGCTCCGCTAAGCAGTTATTCCAAATGAACGTGTATTTCTTCGTTGTCTTTCACCCTAAGAATACAGCAGTTATCCTGCTGATAATTTAAATTATTGTTGAAGAGAATGCGGCTTTCAAGAGGCAACACTCAACTGAAACTGCTCTCCTCCGTGTTAACAATGACATACTATGCGGCAGCGATGACGGGAATGTCACTGCCCTCGCTCTGCTAGATCTGTCAGCTGCCTCCGATAGCATTTATCACGATGTTCTACTTGAACGATAGGGGACAACGATCGGTCTGGCAGACGAAGCACTGGCGTGGTTTCAATCGTACTCGTCTGTCTGATCAATCCGTTCAATTCGTGTCGTGTGGGGAGTCAGGTCCCACACACGGGACGGGTCACCTGTGAAGTCCCTCAAGGGTTGGTCTTCGGTCCCTTGCTGATCTCCATTCATACTCGACCTCTGGGAAAAGCAATTAAGGCCCATGGAATAGAATGTCACTTTTATGCTGAAGATACTCAGTTGTATTTGTCATTCAAATCCTCGGAACCTGCTGCAGCAACTGGTAAGCTGGATGCTTGCCTTGCCGAATTTCGATCCTGGATGTCGGAAGATTTCTTGAAACTAAATGACGATAAAACCGAACGGCTGATTACAGAAAACCCTAAGCGTGTGGGTGGATTACAAAGCTTTGCTTTTCTAATAGGCGATGCTGTTTCGCGACCATCACCGCGTGCTCGAAATTTAGGTGTCGTTTTCGATAACTGCCTAAATTTTAAAAGCTTCATTCAGAAGAATGCCTCTACAGCTAGCCATCACGCCCGACCCCTATCAAAGATAAAGAGCTGTCTTCTAATGTGGCATGCAAACACTTTAACTAGCTCTTTATTTCTATCTTGGCTTGATTATTGTGACTCCCTTTTTGCTGGGCTACCATAAATGCAACTAGGCCACTGCAGCTGGCTAAGAAAATAGCTGCAAGGCTAGTTGTGAAGTCCCAGAGGTTTGAGCAAGTCACTCCTTTGCTAAAAGAGCTAGGATTACTGCCTGTTGATCAACGGATACAGAGCAAACTTCTTCCGCTGACCCACAAGGCCCGCCACGGCTTGGCTGCTCGATACTAGCAAAACAGCTGAACTGCTGCACCAGTTTCAGCATTCTCGTGCCCTCAGGTCCCGCATGGACAATAAATTAGCTGTTCTATTCCCGCTTAAAGACCATTGGCGATAGAATCTTTAGTTCTGCAGGTGCTAGACTGTGGAACTCGCTTCCACAATTTTTAAGCAACGACAACTACTCTCCTGCTGCCGACAATGGCTCATCCTTTTCAGCGGTCCTGAGCTGCTACTTCCATGCCACTCACTACCTCAACTGCTCTCCTGACTCTGCTAAACTTCCCACTTTCTTTTTGTTGCGTGAGATGAAGTCTGTTGGCTAATGAAAGTGTACCAAAATCCACTTAAGGCTGTGAGTGGGCTATGCAAACTCTCCTGCGTAACACCCACATAGTCTTCGTGGCTTTGTGGAGTTACAGACAGAGATGCACTACAGTATATTACATTACATAAAATTAGTGTCCAGCAAACGTAGTGCACTTAGAACAGCAACGTGGTCCGGGATCAGCAGCTAGCAGACTTGATTCGCTCTGCTCTCTTATAGGTGCAGTGCCACTAATACGTCTGCTGCTACGCCTCGCTACATCTTTATTGATCAGGACTCAAACTTCAGTTCGCTTCAAGCAGGCATTAGCTTGTGCTTTGTCTTGCGTCGACCTATAATTAAACTACGCAGCCCTAATACTCTAACCTTCGGTCGGCCAGGGTCTGCACTGTCAAGCCCACTCCAGAAATTCTTCTTTAATAAAACGATTTAGTTAATTTTCATAGATCCCAAAGAGAACCTTATTTCTATTCAGATGCTGCGCATGTACAACAGGTCTCAAGTCCACGACCTTGGTCGTCGAATAAATTCTCCTTGACCTTGGTTAGCACGAGCACCTTAATCACCCCGGCAAACCAGAGCGGCACTGTGTGCTTTCGTCAGTAGCCGAGAATTCTTTCACCGATGCTGAGCTCTCCACCGTCTGACGTCGAGTCCGAAACCGAACGTAAATTGTACGGTGTCTACGTCGGGCTGAGCGAGAACGACTACATCGCGATCGCCGACTTCCTTCTCGGTCGCAGCGAGCCGAACTTGACGTCCAGCTCGAAGGCCACGCTCAATTCCAACTACATATTCATGGTGGAAGACCACCTGCCGCCGAAGAGCGACGCTCTCGCCTATGTGGAAGGCCGATCGTCGGCGAGCCCCGAGCTTCGAGTCAAGGTCGTCATCTTCCACGGTGCGACGCACCCGAAGACCCTCAGGGAGTACCTCGTATCACCGCTTCCCAACCCCTCCAATGTCGTTGCTCTGGACGCGCCGATTCCGTGGAGGGCAAGGCCCGTCGACGAAGTGGTCGAGCAGCCGGCAATAGCGTCGTTCCTTCAGCAAGAGCTTCGAAGCGCGAAAGAGCTGCTCAGGAGCAGCTTCGGCCAGTGGATTGGCGACGACTGCGGCGTCGCGTGCCTGTCCGCCGTGGCGAGCCCGCGAGTCAGTCCCGATTCGGACGATCGACTGCTCTACGTGCCAGTTTACCTGAATTCGGCGAGCGTTGAGGGCTACTATCTGTACCACATGCCGCTTCAGATCGTTCTTCGCGCCACCGACGTCTCCGATCGCTTCGACCTCAAGTACATCTACTACGACCATCGGCGCTACGACTCCGTCGCCGCGCTGCTCGACGCCATCTCGTCGGGTGCGCTCCAGCCGCTGAAGCCGTTCGCCACTGATCGACTTCGCGGTCGCTACGCGTCGCCGAGGAGGCGCGGCCCGAACGTCAATCCGGGCGGCGTCAAGCCTCCAGTGCAGCATTTGCCGCAGGGTCCGCGCTTTACACTTGACGGCCGTCACGTCGATTATCTGAGTTGGTCGTTCGATGTGTACTTTCGAACGACAAGCGGTCTGGCACTGCACAACGTCAAGTACGGCCAGCAGAGCATCGCCTACGAGATCAGCATGCAGGACGTGGTCGTCTTGTACGGCGGTGTCGAGCCATTCAACTTCTTCCAGTCGTTTTACGACATCGGATTCTCGCTGGGAGGCCGAAACCTGCCGCTGCTGGGCGTGGCCGACTGTCAGTCCGACGTGGTCTATCTCGACAATTACATTCTGACTCACGCTCACGCCAAGCCTCGACGGCTGAAGGACGCCGCCTGTATTTTCGAGCAGAGGAACTCGGTGCCTCTGCGATGTCACTACTCGGAGAACTTCTTTGATGGAACGTGCAACTTCGCCTTCAGCTTGACCGTGAATATGCTCATTGTCACACAATTCATGACAATCTGGAACTTTCTGATTTTTCAAAAATCTACCACCTCAACTAGTGGTACTTACGGCTTCAGATTCTACTTTAATAAAATCCATATAATTGCGTTAATTTCTTTATTACTTGATTTTTTTGATAATCTGAAAAGGAACGGATCTCTGACGAGTTGATCAACGTGTTATCTTTTGATGCCCAGCAACTTTGAAAGGACGTAGTAAGGGCTTATTTCCTGATATGCTTGTCAAAGATGTTGCTTCCGACATTCTATATTCTTTCATACAATAAACTACCGTTTGCGAAATATATAAATGCCTCTAATTAATTCATAATAATCATATCCATACATCCGTTACAACGCCCTCAGAGAACTCATCTCTTCCTAGGCACTTTACTTTTGCTAAAACGGAAGCATGATCAAATGCTTAGTGCTAGCCTGCTCAATTGCATCAAGCATAACATGGTTAGGTTTGAGGATGAATAGGGTTAGCATACAAATATGGTTAGTGTCAGCATGTACCGTATCAGCACGCATAAGCACACAAAGGAGGAATCACAGGGACCCACCAAAACGCTGTGATAAATAGATGCATTTCAAAATAAGTGTATGCCTGACTATCACATCATGTAAACTAAGTGGCGATCCAAACGGTAAAAATGTGGCTGAAAAGTAAACCAAAGGAAGGGAAAATGATGAAAAGAAATATGATACTAAAGAACTTAAAGAAGTGGCTAAAATATTATATAAAGTAGCCAAATTTGGTTGACTTAGTGGATTTTATTAAGGTTATTTTAGTTGTGTTTAGCTTAATTACTGTATTTTAGTTATATAATTTATGCTGGTTATTTCTTATGTCGATTAAATAAATAACAAAGTTTTCCATGATAGCAAAAAGATCTGGATTATCAATTTAATGAATGCATTAAGGTGTCACACTGCTGCCGCTGAGACAGGTTTCTGCTGCTCATCGATATCCGCTTGAACTTAACGATTCCGTAGGTTGCCCCATATCACCCACAAGGCTCTTGTTGTCTTGAAAAGCTAGCTGCTGTGGATTTCAGCACGCGGGCCAGCGCGCGGCGCACCGACGACGTAAGCTCCGGCTCGAGCGGCCGCTGTCGGCGGCTCTCGAGCCGCTGGAGACCCGCCGAGATCTGCATGACGATATGGCAGCACGTTTGCTGCTCCGTTTTACCTCGTGGCCTCAAACCTTCGCTCTGCCTGCGACTCCTCAGTCACGCTGTATCGGCACTTTGAAGTCGTGAGAGAAAGTCTTGCGATACCTTCGCTAGAGTAGACAGCTTCTCAACCTCTGCCTCCAGCTGCGTGGACGGAGAGCAAGAACTTGGAATGATTCTCTCGAGAAAATACATGTAGACGTGATACGAGTAAGTCAGTTAAACATCGCGTAAATGAAGTTTCAGTGAATTTTTCTATTCAGACTTGCTGTAATATTGTAGCTACAGCCGGGCCTTATCCCTTAGATAAGGTGCTCGCTTTGTAGCCCAATGCGATCGGGGTGACAACAGCGAACGCCTTTTTGCCGCCGAAATATCCAAGAGGGCGAGACGGCTTTTGCCATTTTTCGGGGCAGTCTCGTGGCCGGATGCTCGAGCAGAGTGGTTTGGCAAGCTTTTGGACTTTAGGAAGTGATCGACGCCAGCGATCGCGTGATTGGCTCGAGCGGCCAAGCGAGCACGTGATCGGCTAGAGTGGCCAAGCCGAGCAGCGTATAGGATGCAACCTGTACGTTCTTACGTTCCCAAAGCCCGGAGCTCACTCCCGATTGAAATGAAAACATACCATGATTCGAAGAAATTATAAAGAAGCAAATTGCTCTTTTGTATAGTATTTTCTGTGTCTTTAAATTTGCTCCTGTTATCACTAACCTTATTGTCATAAATGCTTTGCAGTATATGTGAGTGCCTAGATGAAGATTTTTTCTCTGGGCTCGATATGAATCTATTCTTATTATTACCACTGTCATGCGGTTTTGCTTTTGAAGGGTCACTTTTGTAAGTAGTCAGCGTGTGTTCCTCTACTGCAATCTTTACGCATGAGGACTGAAGAATTTAGGATCACTTTGCATGCAAGGCCGCCTACTAAATTTACTACAAAGTTACTTCGGGTCAAATCATAATTTTAGCAACTAAACGAGCCAGCTCTAAGGACTCTTGAATATAGTAGGAGACACTCTTTGCTAAAATAGGTGCTCTACCCGGAAACGCAGTACTTTCGGACCAAACTCGAAAGAAAATCAACAGTTTAACCGAGAAGATAGATAGAGGTAGAGAGAGAGAGAGAGAGAGAGAGAGAGAGAGAGAGAGAGAGTGAGAGAGAGAGCGAGAGAGATAGAGAAGAGAGATACACAGGGAGAGAGAGGGAGAGGCCGAGAAAATGACAGATTAAGCTGTCGCTGGTTTCTGATCCTGGGACCATGTGCCGAACACCAGTACCACCTCTCAGGCCATATTTTCGCAAAGCTGCACACACAGCAATGGCAACCGGTTCTTACATATGTTACGCAGCAGCTAGCATATGTTACGGCCTGTTACGGTTGACAAGCTAAGGTCTTTTGGCAAGCGAGTTTGACGGCGAACGTTTCTATGACAGCACCTCTGGCGTCATTCGTAAGGGAGAGAACAGTAGCATTAGGTTCACTAAACCACTCACGTGATTGCAAATCGGCAATACATTTTATAATATGTAACGACATAAAAAAGGAAGTAAGTAAAAAAGTATGCCCTCGCGGTCTCTGCCGGCTCCTACACTCGCAGGGAGACGTCGCCTTCGACTAGCAAGCACGGCTCCGTCTTGTTGAGGTGGGCAAATACCGCAGTCGGCTCGCCTTTGTCGCTCTTCAACGCGACGAACGCATCGCTCGACCCGATCGACGGGTCCTCGTCGAAGAAGTTGAAAGGCACGAGCGCGACGGACAGCGTCCGCCCGGGAGTCGTCGTCACCGGCACGTCCTCGAGCGACGGGATGTGGTGCATGCCGACCGTCGCCCAAGCCACGATGTCTTCGCCGTCGATCGACTCGTCGTCGGCGTAGAACTCCTTGAAGTCCACGACCGGACGCTTCGGATCGGCCTGCGTGTACAGCGAAGCCGTGCTTCGCTCGTCATCCTTGTACCTGGTGACGGCCATCTTGGTTCTTGTCCACGACGCTGCCCTCATCTGCGGGTTGTCGTCGGGCAGGAGCGCGTGGGCAAAGTGGTTCGACTGAATGCGGTAGCCCTTCGGCTGACCCGCCGCGTTTCGCTCTCCGTCACTCTGAACGGTGTAATACTGCGGCTGTGAGAAGTCAAATGGCACTAGCGATTCGCGCTCCGTTCTCGCCCTCTTCTCTGCCACGACCGCCTGCTTGAACTGGCCGGCCATAACCGGATTCGACGTGCTTTCCAGCTCGATCCTGATTGATGTCAGACGGTTCTTTCGGCCGGCGACGTCGAGATCGTAGCGAAAGTTAAACATGTGTGAGTGCACGTTGGCGAGTGCACGTACGGTTTCCTCGATTGGATAGCCGTAGCGTCGGTCCCGCGAGTTGGTGACGATGATATAACCCGACGACGACACTTTCGTCTCAATAACACCGTTCTGATGGAACTCGTAGTCGAATATGTAGTCGTAGTTCCAGATTGTCAGGATTTGTCGGACGATGAGCACATTGTCGGGCAAGCTGAAGGCGAAGTTGTACGTACCGTCAAAGAAGTTCTCTGAGTAGTGACGTCGCAGAGGCACCGAGTTCCTCTGCTCGAAAATACAGACGGCGTCCTTCAGCCGTCGAGGCTTGGCGTGAGCGTGAGTCAGAATGTAATTGTCGAGATAGACCGCGTCGGACGGACAATCGGCCCCTCGCATCAGTGGCAGGTTTCGGCCTCCCAGCGAGAATCCGCTGTCGTAAAACGACTGGAAGAAGTTGTATGGCTCGACACCGCCGTACAAGACGACCACGTCCTGCATGCTGATCTCGTAGGCGATGCTCTGCTGGCCGTACTTGACGTTGTGCAGTGCCAGACCGCTTGTCGTTCGAAAGTACACATCGAACGACCAACTCAGATAATCGACGTGACGGCCGTCAAGTGTAAAGCGCGGACCCTGCGGCAAATGCTGCACTGGAGGCTTGACGCCGCCCGGATTGACGTTCGGGCCGCGCCTCCTCGGCGACGCGTAGCGACCGCGAAGTCGATCAGTGGCGAACGGCTTCAGCGGCTGGAGCGCACCCGACGAGATGGCGTCGAGCAGCGCGGCGACGGAGTCGTAGCGCCGATGGTCGTAGTAGATGTACTTGAGATCGAAGCGATCGGAGACGTCGGTGGCGCGAAGAACGATCTGAAGCGGCATGTGGTACAGATAGTAGCCCTCAACGCTCGCCGAATTTAGGTAAACTGGCACGTAGAGCAGTCGATCGTCCGAATCGGGACTGACTCGCGGGATAGCAGCTGAGAAGAGACACGCGACGCCGCAGCCGTCGCCAATCCACTGGCCGAAGCTGCTCCTGAGCAGCTCTTTCGCGCTTCGAAGCTCTCGCTGAAGGAACGAGTCTATTGCCGGCTGCTCGACCATTTCATCGACGGGCCTTGCCCTCCACGGAATCGGCGCATCCAGAGCAACGACATTGGAGGGGTTGGGAAGCGGTGATACGAGGTACTCCCTGACCGTCTTCGGGTGCGTCGCACCGTGGAAGATGACGACCTTGGCTCGACGCTCGGGGCTCGCCGACGATCGGCCCTCCACATAGGCGAGAGCGTCGCTCTTCGGCGGCAGGTGGTCTTCCACCATGAATATGTAGTTGGAATTGAGCGTGGCCTTCAAGCTGGACGTCAAGTTCAGCTCGCTGCGACCGAGAAGGAAGTCGGTGATCGCGATGTAGTCGTTCTCGCTCAGCCCGCCGTAGACACCGTTCGATCGGTTTCGAGTGAGCTTGGCCGCCGGAGTGAGAGTCGGACCGCTGCCGCCGCCGCTGGCGCCGCACGTCGGCGGTGGCAGCGAGGATGACGCTTGCTCAGGAAAGACGTGCTTTGCGGGCAGCGACGATGCGTAGATCGCAAATGTGACACCGATTGCGACCGAAACGAACATGAAAATGCAGGCGAGCGCCCGCCATAGCTTCTCGGCCTCTCGACCGCCACGGCTGCCAGCAGCTCGTTTACTCTGAAAGAAAAGGAGATCAAGATGCATCGTTAACCGTAGATCCCTGACCTATTTACACAGGAGGGGCGCATATGCAGAAAGCGTAAAGCAAAACAGAATCCGCATCAGTTTCCAGCATTGGCAGTGGAACGGTGGTGTTAGGCCGATTCGGACTGGTTTCAGGTTTGTATCTAATTGGAAGTGATGGAATCGTTAGGGAATGTTGTAGTTTCTTTTAGAAAGTCTCATTTGTGGCATGAAGTTAACATGAAGCTGAAGCACTTCTCTCGCTCCGATTGGTTACCAGTTCCATTCCCACCAGCAAAGATTCGTTGTTACCGGTCTTTGTATATTGAGATGCTAAAGGTTGCCGTAGGTTGCTACATCCTTTCACGAGAATTTTCTTGGATTTCTTTTAATTGTCCCTATCTTTGTAGTTTTCCCATATTTCCTCAGACGCCTAATGATCTCCGTCACCCCACTCTTTTTCTCCCTGTCTCTCTCTCTCGGTATATATATATATATATATATATATATATATATATATATATATATATATATATATATATATATATATATATATATATATATATATATATTCCTGTCTCAAACCCTCTGCCTATTAATCAATCACTGAACTCTCGCTCTATCCACGCTCTATCCACCTTTCTTACATCTCTGTATATTCACATATTTCGTCCACTTGCTCTCCTCTCACTCTCGCTTTCACTATGTACTCTGCTTCTGCTTCTTTCGATGGTGTGGATTGCGAATCACAAATAGATTTTGAACCGAAGGCCATGCCGACCCTTCCTCGAGTTCTGTACACACAAGGGACAAGACGATTTAGCAGCGAGCAGCGAAAAAATACTGTGCAGAGCGGTTTTTCAAAAAAAAAGTCATTGCAGGTACGCACCCATCGCTCAGCAATCGGCGAACCGTAAAACGCCCATTTTCACCGCCCTGCTCTCTCGGCCACTTGCTATTCTGAATAGCCAGCCCACAGCCGGGGCGAAGGGCTGGCCGCTAGTCGCACCTGTAAGCGAGGCTGATTGAGCAAGTCTGTCACCTAATGTCCCACCCTTCTGTTTCCTCTTCTTGCTCTCCGCTCTTGCTCCTCCTCCTCCTCTTCCCTTTTCATTTTCATCCATTTATTTTATTCTCCCTATCACTATCCAGGGTCTGCGTTGTTTGGTCCGCATGTCTATGTATTTTTGATCTTTACAGTCGGTCTCTCTATTCATATTGGTTTTGTCGCTCACTGTTAGGTCCCTTCATTCTATTGCTACAGCCTATCTCTCCGACATACTTCCCCATCAGGCCAAGCATCGTACCACCCGCTTTTCGGAATCCAACAGTCTACCAATACCTCGTACAAACCTTAACTCCTGTGGAGACCGCGCATTTAGTCCGTATGCTCCCAAAGCCTGGAACTCCCTGCCAACCTGCGTCAGAACATCCCCTGACCTGACCACATTTAAAAGGAACTTAAAAACACACCTATTTAGGACAGCATTTACTGGGTCCCTGTGATTCGTCCTTCGCGTGCTTATGCGTGCTGACACTGTGCATGCTGCCACTAACCACATTTGCATGCTGACCCTGTGCATGGCACCCCTAACCATGTTATTGATTTTGTTTGTTTTTCAAGCATGAGTTTACTCACCATTCAATTGCATTTCCCTTTGCAGCAAATGTAAAGCGCCTAGAAAGAGATTAAGTTCTCTGAGGGCACTTTATCAAGTACACTATTATTATATATATTTTTCCATTCCTATATTCTTTATTCATATATTATCCTATCTATGGCAATCGCTGGCTTCCTTTCTATGCCTGTCTAGCTGCCTGTGCCGGTGTTCTGTCTGCCTCGAGGTCGTCGCTCTTTCGTCATCTTCTCCTTCTTATATCTGTCCGTCCGTCTCTCTCGAATCTTTGCAATTTATTTCCGTCGCTCTCTATCTCTCTCACGCGTACACTCTCCCATGTACACACCAATTCCTTCTTAAGATCGCTGATTCTCTAGAGCTTCCGGCTCCGGCTTCGAGCTTCCGAAAGACTTCCGGAGCTTTCGACTGGCTACGAAGCAGCTCCGCATGCAGCGCCGGGTCGGAGAGAGGTAGACGGACAAGAAGCCGGACGCTTTAGGCTACTCATTTGAAGTGAAGCCCGCGAGCATAGCGACTAGCTAGCGAGCGACGCGTCTATCGCGCAGGTCTATCTCCAGATCCAGCGGATGTCGAACCTCGACAGGCATCTCAAGCTGTCGTTGCTTTCGGCTGAGAATCTGAGCAACATGCATACTAACACGCGTTTCTGCCCGACTGTTAACACCGTCGGAAGGTTTTTCACGCAAAAGGCAGCCAATCAGGAAGGCCAACAAAGGGCAGACAAGTCTATCTCGTTACCTCGAAACGCCCTGCGATAGCGCCGACGCCGGAGGGCCGATCCTGCTGCTGCCACCATCTTCCGAGTGCTCATAGCGAGTGATGCAAGGCCGAATGCATTCAAACGGAAGACGGCGATTATAGATGTGGACGCTAAGCCGAGCCAGTCGGGTGAGCATTCGCCGTTTTCTAGTGCAACATTTGCAGCGAACCTGCGATCACTCTGGGAGTGGAGCTTTGAGTATGACTGACAGCGATACCAGACCCCGTTTACATCGCCGGTTTTTCGTCCATCCGTTTTCCGTCGGAACTTCTGTCTCTTATCAGTTATGTCATCGTTGCAAGTAAAATAATGTAATTTACCTCCGCTTTTAACTCCAAAAAGCCCACAGCCTGTGTGGGTGTCACGCAGGAGAGTACTCCGCGGCGCACTCTAAGCCTAACATCGACTCGTCTTCCCTTGACAAGGTCGGTTTTTGATCCGTCCGTTCAGTTACAGTCGCTCGCACAGCTCCGCCCTCGGCACGAAAGATTGCAGAGTAATCGGATCGGTAGAAAATGGCGCGCGCTCGCCTGTACGGATCGGCGTAGCGGCTATATCTCCTATATCACCCCTTCTTTACCAATGCACTCATGTTTGCTATTCTAAATCTGTCCCATAAGCAGGAATTCATCTGCTGAGCCTAAGCAAACGCAGACGTGCCATCCTCCGTATTTTATTTACATATAAAGCTAAGGACGCAAACTCCTAAAGGCATAGCTGATTGGTCATCCGGTCTAGGCTTCCATCGGCTTTTCCAAAGAAGTTGAACCAGGCCGTCGGAAAAGCTTTTCCGACAGAGACCGACGGTCGATTAGGAATGGTTACTTAGGCAACAGGACCGACGGAAAATTGACCGCGCTTAAAAGCGCAAGGAAAAGGGACCTGCGTGTCTTTCCTTTCCTGGGCAGCAAGTCTCGCAACACACTCCTTCAACCTTCATCTGGTTGGCTGCCTTTAGCAAGGTCAAAGTCTTGGTTTGAGTAACCATGACTATTATAAATATATATATATATATATATACATGTGTGCGTGCGTGCGTGTGTGCGTGCGTGCGTGCGTGTGTGCGCGCGAGTGTGCATAGGCGAGCTCACTGCCTGTGGACTCGCTTGAAGGTCAAAGTCTTTTCAATAGTAGTTCTGTCACGGAAGACAACGCTGCGCCATCTTTCCGTATGACGGAAGTTCGCCATCTTGCCGGAATTACGCACACACGCGCGTGCGCACATACAAACATACATTCACACACACGTATATATATATATATATATACATATATATATATATATAATTATATATGTCTACCATTCAAAACGAGAAAGTCCGTCCTTCTATCCGTCACGCGGCTATATAGCGCCCCAAGAAGAGAACGTAATATGTACCCACGTGCTGCACATACACCGGAGAACTAAGCCCACGACGAGGGCTGACAAAGGCGAGCACCTTATTCCTGGGCCATGCCTAGGTAGCGTCGGAATAGCGGCGGGACGCGCAGGCAGTAGGTTGCAGCAGCTTCAGCTTGGCACGCCAGCGGGAGTCGACGTAAGCCGCTGTGGGAAAAGCGTAAGCCAACTGGGCGCGGGGAGAGTCACCGCGAGCTAAGGAGAGGGAAAGAACGTGAGGTCAAGGTCGCCGAACGGCAGCCGGCCGCGGCGGTCCTTCGGCGAGCGGAGAGCACGGCAGCGGCAGCAGGAGGCGACTCTTCCGAACGATGCGTTCCTGGCGCGCGAAGGGGCCGGGTGCCAAATAGCGTCGATTTAGTTGAGAGCTCCGTCGCGCCCGCGCGCGCGCCCTCTCACCCGACTTCCGCCGCCGCCGCTTCCTCCTCCTCGTCTCAGGGCTTCGGCTTCTTCCATGCCTCCTCTTCGCCGTTCGCCGTCGGAGCTCAGCCGCGAGCGAGCGCTCGAGCGCCGCGGGTGAAGAGTGTCGGTATGCGGCGCGGCGCCTTCGCACCGCCCTGCTGCGTGCGACCTGTAGTGTCGCAGGTAATGGCTGCTATTTATGCGCTAGAGCCACAGGTCGCGCGAAAACAGTCGACTGATAAGATAAGCAGGCGAGGACGCTCGCGCGATGCGCCCTCTGGCGGCCTCGAGCGAACCGAACTTTAATTTAAGGTTTCTTGGAGGCGGACGGAGCCGGTTGGGCCGTTCTGAGGGGAGCGTGTGACCGAGGGGCACGGCGCGGCACGGTGCGTGTGCGTGCGGCGGTGGCGAAATGACGAAGCTTCGCAAATTAGTTCTCCAGCGGTCGGCCGATACTCTCTGGCGGCCCCGGTCTAGCGGGTGCTGCCGCGCCGCTCGGCGTCGAGCTGTCTTCGGAGCGCTCTGCTCTTGCGCGGCGCGCATCTCACCCGCGGCGGCCGCATTGTTTCGCTGTCCGCCTCACCCCCACCGGCACTCACGCCCAGCTCGTTCCCAGAGGCGGCGGCGGCAGCCGCCGCGTTGCAGTGTGCAGTCGCGCGCCCGGTTGTGCTCAGTTGCAAGCAACGACAATACGGCCGCCAAAAGGAGCCTGCGGCGGCGGCGGCAGTTTATTTCGTGGGTCGTTCTAGTAACTCGTAGTGAAGCTCCCGCCTGCACTGCTCACCAAATATAGCATGCCTATAAGCTGCTCTTCACTCGGCACTCTCTCTAGGGACCTGCTACGGTCTACCTGGTCGCCCCGCCCCACTGGCAACTCCGTATCACCGCGGAGGTGGTTCCGGGTCAGCCGCCAAATCACAGCAGCAGCAGCAGCACAGCCTAAGTTGCACTTGCATTTGCACTATTTTCCCTTCAGCTTTCCTCCCAACTTCACCTCTCTGCGCCATGTCGCATGCTGAACTCTCTCTCTCTTCTTCTCTTTCTCTCTCGGTCTCTAATAATAATAATAATAATACACTTGATAAAGCGCCCTCAAATAACTCAATCTCTGTCTCTGTCTCTCTGTCTCTGTCTCTCTCTCTGTGTCTGTGTGTGTGTCTCTCTCTGCGTCTCTCTCTCTCTCTCTCTCTGCGTCTCTCTCTCTCTCTCTCTGCGTCTCTCTCTCTCTCTCTCTCTCTCTCTCTCTCTCTCTCTCTCTCTCTCTCTCTCTCTCTCTCTCTCTCTCTCTCTCTCTCTGCGTCTCTCTCTCTCTCTCTCTCTCTCTCTCTCTCTCTCTGCGTCTCTCTCTCTCTCTCTCTGCGTCTCTCTCTCTCCGCCTCTTATCTCTTTCTTGCTCCTGAACCAGAAACGTAATCAATCCACCATGACTACGTGACCACCTCCATCTATGTGACCTTGACCTGGCTATCACTACTAAGCATTCCTCTGTGAGCTGTCGGGGCGCAGGCGCTCCTGCCTGTCCTTTGAGCGGTCGGGCAGCCAGGGCAGCCATTTCCTGCTCTCGGCTCTCGCTGCCAACTCTGCAGCGTGCACTCTGCTCGTTCGCTCCTTCACCGTTATCATTTCGAACTGCCACGGCTCTATCCGCGGCAGTTTGAAACGGGCTGAGGCCACGTTACTCTTAGCCCTCTAGACTCCTCCTCAACCGCTTCGCGGATCCCAATCGTTTCCGTTCCGCAGCTGCTGGCAAGCGAGCTGCTGCGTTAGCAGAGACAGGGAATGATGCTAGCCCAGCATTGCACGCAGACGTTGAGGTCAGATGATTGAATGAGCTCGCACCTCCCCCCAACTCCGAGTCAAAGACGGTTGCAGGGCAAAAGCTGCTGTGAAATGCCCGGATCGTGGCGTAAAAATCGCTGCCAACGCGGCGCCAGCAGCGAAGAGTTATATGCCATAGATTAGCGCCGGCCTTACTTGTGTACAACCGCAGCGCGATTTTGAGAGATGGATTGCTCCATTATATATATATATATATATATATATATATATATATATATATATTATATAGTATGTATATATATTATATAGTATATATTATAATTAGTATATACTATATATATATATATAATAATAATAATGTACTTGATACAGCGCCCTCAGAGAACTCAATCTCTCTCTAGGCGCTTTACATTTGCTGCAAAGGGAAATGCAATTGAATGGTAAGTAAAATCATGCTTGAAAAAACAAACAAAATGAATAATATGGTTAGGGGTGACATGCACAGGGTCAGCATGCAAATGTGGTTAGTGGCAGCATTCACAGTGTCAGCACGCATAAGCACATCAAGGACAAATCACAGGGACCCAGTAAATGCTGTCCTGAATAGGTGTATTTTTAAGTTCCTTTTAAATGTGGTCAGGTCAGGGGATGTTCTGACCCAGGTCGGGAGGGAGTTCCAGGCTTTGGGAGCATACGAGCTAAATGCACGGTCTCCAAAGGATTTAAGGTTTGTACGAGGTATTGGTAGACTGTTGGATTCCGAAAAGCGGGTGGTACGATGCTTGGCCTGATGGGGGAGTATGTCGGAGAGATAGGCTGGAGCCAAAGAATGAAGGGACCTAAAAGTGAGCGACAAAACCCTGAATTCAATCCGTTGCTTGACTGGTAGCCAGTGCAGGTCGGTGAGAAGTGGAGTAATGTGGCAACTGCGACGCTCACGACAGACAAGCCTAGCTGCA
The DNA here is from genome assembly GCA_009760855.2 of Cristatella mucedo. Classification (NCBI taxonomy): domain Eukaryota; kingdom Metazoa; phylum Bryozoa; class Phylactolaemata; family Cristatellidae; genus Cristatella; species Cristatella mucedo. The sequence continues at coordinate 33,720 of WPIO01000190.1, read as the reverse complement.
GAGTTTTGCACCAGCTGCAATCGCCTGATCGCACATGCCGGTAGGCCAGCGAGCAGTGAGTTGCAGAAGTCGAGATGGGATGTCACGAATGCATGGACCAACTTGGACGTGGTATCCTTATCTAAACAAGCCCGAATTTTAGCAATGTTATGAAGCTGAAAATGGGCAGATTTGGCCGTGGAGCTGATATGGTCGTCTAACGAGAGGTCGCTTTGGAATACGACACCTAGATATATATATATATATATTAGATATAGTGTATATTATAAATAGTATCTACTATATATTATATATTATATATAAATACATATTATATACCACATATTTATAGCATATCTATATTATATATATATATATATATATATATATATATATATATATATATATATATATATATATATATATATATATATATATATATATATATATATATATATATATTCATTATATAGTCTCGTGCAGCCGGAGCCGGAGAAGCAGCCGCGGCAACTGCAAAGCCGACGGAGGCAGCACCAGCAGCCGCTGTCGCCGCACCGTTAAACGACGGGGAAATCTGGGAGAAAGCGGACGATCGTCGCTCTGGCTTTAGCGTGGGCGTAGGGAGCAGCCCCTCCCCCGGCGAAGACGAAGCTACCCGGGCATCCGACGCGAACGCGATGACGGCTGCAAGGCGTGGCGAGCCGACCTAGGCCGTAAGCGACGGCGCCCATGATGAAAACGAGGCCAGCGCTCGTTCCTTCCTCCTCTCTTTCCGCTCTTCCGTCGCGTCGAGCGTCGGGAGTCTTACTGCTCGGGCGGCGCTCACGCTTAGGCTAGTTCGATCGGCTCGTCGCTGATATCAAATGAAGACCGCCGCTCCTGGGCGGATTGCGCCGGATTACGCCGGACCACGTCCTGATTTATCTTCTGTTTTTTTCGGGAGGCTCTTTGCTGGCGCCGTAAACATTTCCCGCACACTCGGCCTTCGCAACCGCTCGTGCAGGAGGTGATAGGGTGGATTTCTCGCCTGCTCGCTTTTGCTTTCCCTCCCTCGGTCGGCCGCCGACGCTCACAATATTCAGCGGTTTTCTCTACACGCTCGCTACACTACACGCCGCTTGGAACACAAAGGTGCCGGTCGGACGGTCGATACTCAAACGATTAACGGCCTGCACAGGAGCTTCGTGCGGCAGTCGCCATCACTTGCTTTCGCGATTAGAAAATGCTGCTGAGGGACTCGAACCACCCAAGAAAGACCCGTATCATTATTAAGTGCAAGAGCACGTGTTATAATACTGTGTCTCCGGCTGCAGCAGCGCTATTGGAGTCTCACGGTGACACTAAGACACAAGCGGCGAACGAAGTGGTGAACGAGACTCTCTTTCTTATTTCTTTATTCTCCAGCTGGGTACATATGCGAGCTGGGGCTGACCACAACAGATAAGTGGCATCTGTGGTGGGCCACATGCTGACGTCAAAGGCTGCCTGGTTCAACCACCCGCCGCAGGCGGGTATCTGTGGTGGGCCACATGCTAACGTCAAAGGCTGCTTGGTTCAACCACCCGCCGCAGGCGGGGCATATACTAGCGGGCGGGAAGCAGCAGGCTCACACATCAAACGCTCGAACTCGGGCCCTGGACCTGCGCTCGGCCATCTTAACCAATGCCACAGAAAACCACCGTACAGTATTTGCGCAGCTCCTATCGTCCACTAGAATCGTCAGAGGAGCCGCGATGGGATCATTGATAGAACTGGTCGGGAATGCAGCGGCCACGTGACACGGCCGAAAAACGGGAGAGGAGGAATAGCTGAGCCGATTCGTTGCCTGGAGCCTCGTTCTCATAGAGCAGCGCATCTGAGCATCGCATCCCCGTCCGTCAGCGCCACTCGCCGAGCAGATAGACTAAGCTCTCCGAGGGCGCCATGCAACTGTATTCTTTCTATGATAATTATTACCTTCTTTTTCCACTCTCGCTCCTCGCCGTAGCCGCTTCTCGGTCCATAAAGTAGCGAAGCGTTCGCTCCGAGGATGCACTGCCTTCAAGGTCGAAGCGTTTCGCTCAGCGTTCATCTTCCCGTCCAACTCGCCGGGAACTTGGTCGGACTCGGTCCTCTATCCTCCGCCACTCGTGCGGCAGTGTTTCTGCAGAGCTTCGACCATCTGCCGCCTTTCTATTACTCGTACCCATTGAGTCAGGTCACTCTGGATTCCAGGAAACCGGGAATCTCGATTCGGGTCTTGCCAGTTTCGCCAAATGTAACAGGATCAGTCGCGATCGCAGTCACCCTATACACGGGGCACTATCGTCTACTAGTGTAGAGTGTAGGTGGTTTGCGGTCTGCCAGCCGCGGCAGCGCCAGTGCTCAGCCGCAAGCACCATTAACACGGCCGCCAAAATGGGCCTGCGGCGGCGACAGTTTATTACGTTGGTTGCATAAGCATCGGCTAGTGAAGCTCCCGCACTACTACTGACACACATCGCGTTAATAACTGCAGCGCTCTTCACTCCGTCAGTCTGTCTCTGTCTATGTCTCCGTCTGTCTGTCTGTCTCTGTCTGTCTCTGTCTGTCTCTCTCTCTCTCTCTCTCTCTTTCTCTCTCTCTCTCTCTCTCTCTCTCTCTGCAGTGCACTTTGTGCCAAGCAGGCGCTGTACTCACTGCTCATACTTGATCATCATGCAGCACTACGACTGCTCTGCACACCGACTCTGCAGCCTTTCTTTCTGCCATTGGTGCTGGCACTCTCTGTCTCTCTCTTGCTCTCTCTCTCTCTCTCTCTCTCTCTCTCTCTCTCTCTCTCTCTCTCTCTCTCTCTCTCTCTCTCTCTCTCTCTCTCTCTCGGGACCAGATACCGGCTGCCTGATCGCCCCACCCAGCCGTACTTCGGCTCACGGATGACGTGGTTCTGGGGCCAATCGAGGGTCAGAACTTCAGCGGGCCGAAGAAGTGCAGGTTTGCCAGCTCGCGTCATAAACAACGCTCCAGCTCGCTCGCGCATCCGCATAAAGGTCGGGGTAGAGAGACCACGATCGAGACCACAAGACGACGCGATAAGACAGCGCTGCGAGACGAAAAACAAGCTGGCCGAAAAACAGGTCGGTTGCATAACGGTCGATTGGGGGCGGGTGGACGGGAACGAGCGGACCGCCGCCGCTGTCGCCGCCACCCAAAGCGGCGAAGAGCTGGCGGCGGCGGTGGCGGCGGCGCATCTGAGCTCAGTGGCTCTCTGGCCGCAGCCGTGTCTGGCCTCAACGTCGGTGGCCGCGAGGCACGGCGAGACGCTGGAGCGGAGGGCGAGCGGCGAGAGTCGAGCAGGCGACCGCCGTCGCAGCTCGCTCGCGCGAGCAGGCGACCGCCGTTGCTGCCGTTCTGACCGATCGCCCGTCAATACCGCTTCCTCCCAGACCGCGCGAAGCGAGCGTCGCCGCGCTTACTCACGGGCGGCGGGCGTCTCCGGAGCGGCCGCCTCGTGCGAGCTAGCCGGCGGTTACAGACGCTCGCTGTGCGGCACGCCCCACGTCCGGTCAGAACTAGGCCGCCGGCGTAGCGCTCGTAGCGCTCGTGCGGATGCGCGACGAATAGGAATCGACGATTAGGATGCGACGCCGGAACCTTGTGTCGCGGGCGGTCAGCCGCTGGTCGGCGCTGCCCCAATGCGCGCGCAGGTACGTCGGCAGTGGCAGGAACGCGGCAGCGATGACGAGCGCTTATACTTTAACCTTTAACCTACAAATAGCCTATATTGCTCGTGCCTGGACGCGTCCAGTCAGTATCTATAATGCAGGCAAGTATATTTGACAGCAGCGGACGGTTACGGGCGCTCAGCAGCGGCCACGGCGTAAACCAACCGTCTGTGGCGTAGAGCGATAATCAGCTCCGTGCAATGATCCGAGCTTCGAAATCCCGACTGCCCGCCCGCCCTCCTATCTCATTGCGCAGGTTTTTTATATGACCTCAGCAGCAAGCTATCGCACACTCGCATACTCGCAAATGATAACTGTCCGCCATAATCCGGCTGGTTTAGCTGGAGCTGCGTTTCACCGGCCGCCTTCGAATGCGGAACGCCCGCGCGAAGCAGAAGTGCCTGGCTGCTAACATTAATTGTAATAATGATAGCAATAATGGTAATAATCATAACACTAGCGGGACACTTGTAGAACGCCCATGGAGAGACAATCTCGATTCGCGTCACTCGTACCGAAATCGCCTGACCCGAACTGGCAGCTCGCTCAAGAGGAGCGGCCGCCCCGGCGCTCAGCTGCTGCGTGAGTCAGCTGACTACTGCTGAGTCAGCTGCTGTTGACTGCTGCTGCTGCTGCTAGCAGCCTGCCGTGGCCGCTGTTTGGCAGCCGCGGAGCAGATAGAAAGAGTCAACACTTGGGTCCACCTACCAGCTCCCCGCGACAGCGGCGCCCCGTAAGGCTTGCTTTCTTGCTTTCGCACGCCTGTGCTACAGGCTAGGTCCGTGACGTAGGTCCGCTCCGTGAGGCGCACTTGCTTTCTTGCTTTCGCACGCCTGTGCCGCAGACCTGGGCCCAGCGGCCAAAAGAGTCGCAACGTCGACGTCGAAGTGCGAAGCGTGCTGATGATGGCCAACGATGGATGCACGCGACCCTCAGAGCTCCTGATCGTAGCTGGTTTTTCTGTCAACATATTTGCGTGCTTAAAATGATGATGACAATGCATCCGTATAGCGCCCTCAGAGAATCTAATCTGCAGTTGCCTCATTACTTCACTTCTCGCCGACCTGCACTGGCTACCAGTCAAGCAACGGATTGAATTCAGGGTTTTGTCGCTCACTTTTAGGTCCCTTCATTCTATGGCTCCAGCCTATCTCTCCGAACATACTCCCCCATCAGGCCAAGCATCGTACCACCCGCTTTTCGGAATCCAACAGTCTACCAATACCTCGTACAAACCTCAAATCCTTTGGAGACCGTGCATTTAGTTCGTATGCTCCCAAAGCCTGGAACTCCCTCCCGACCTGGGTCAGAACATCCCCTGACCTGACCACATTTAAAAGGAACTTAAAAACACACCGAGCGTACGTCGGTTGACCTTCGTGTAAATGAAGCTTCAGCGTGCTTCACGTTTGAGCATTGCGGAAACAATGCGGAGTGGGTCGCCCCCGCCCCGTATTTGCCCACGAGGTAATGTGCTCGCTCTTCGCGACCGCGGGTCTTAGGCTCGAGTCCTGCGGCGGGGGGGGGGGGGAGGGGCAATCTTGTATTTCGCATTGCAAATGGCGGCGACTACCGCGAAAGCTACTCAGAAGCTATACAAACGAGGTTGTTAAATCATCAGAATTTTACCCCTTTTGCTGACAATCATGCCGATCACTGGTAGCCAGAGTCTTTATGGCACGACTTGCGGAATAGGACTCGATCGATGCAAGCGCCAGACAATCTCGAAGAGCCAGTTGAGCTGTCTGCATTGCACGGCGCACGTGCTTCCGCGGCTTCGGGCGGCTCGTGGAGAAAATCTGGCGCGAAATAAAAGCTGCATTCAGCTTCCACGAAACGGCCATTGCCTGCTGTTACAGTAGCAAACTGTCGTCGAATTCGATTCGTCCACTGGCTCAAGCTCATGGCCCACGCCACCGCCGCCGCCGCCGGCCCGTCTATCGAGCTTTCGCTCCGAGGCCTTTTCAATTAAAATCCTCTCCTCGCGAAACCGCTATGCACAGACATGGTTAGACATGCTGGCCCTTTGAGCGCTTCGAAAACAAGCAAAGCTCCCAGGCTTCGCCTTTGAGCGATGTAACGGTTCGGCGAGTCTCTGAGAAGCGCTGCAAGTTTACATCTACAAGATACTAGAGTGCACTGCCATTGGACTCGCTTCGCCGTGTCATAGAAGAATTACACTTCTATTACAGGTCACTCCCGGAAGTACTGGAGGTCGGCTAGAGGGACGCGTGTACATAAGTCCTCATGTCGACTCTGAAATGTATGCATACTAAATCGTTCGGATTACTACAGTGCTTGAGATTATTAGGATTCTTTTAAGTATAAGCATCCGGAACCAGATAAGTCGTAGTCGTGGGCTCGAGCCCCGAGGCATATGTGAAGCGCCTGAATAGTGATTAAGTTCTCTTGGGGCGCTGTATACATGAATTATAATTATATTAATCTTTGGTTTATACCGCATTTCAAAAGCCACGTGAAGCGACGGCTGTTAGTCGGTTGTTCCATTGGCTATGCAGCTCTGTAGCCAGAGGTTGCTCAGTCATACACTGCTCTACGTAACGTGGTTGCGGATTCTTTAGAAAAGTGTGACTGCTCTCGATTGACGGCTAAGCTCTGCTTGTCATGTTGTCACAGCTTTCTCGTAACTGAGCGGCTTCTAGGAATCACTGTACTGCACCTCGAGGCATGAGCTCCACCACCCGTACCGGTCGCGCGTCATCTGCGTGGACTAGCACGCGCGCACCACTAACGGCACACATGTAGCTTAACACTGTCAAATTTCGCTGAAAAACCATTCTTATAAGCTTAACTTTCTTTTTTCTTCCTCACCATTTACTCGCCTAGAATGGTGACTGCGGCAGCAAACTCCGTTTGTGAAGGCTTTTGCCTAGCGGCTTTTGCCTAGCGGCTTTTGCCTAGCGGCTTTTGCCTAGCGGCTTTTGCCTAGCGGCTTTTGCGTAGACCTCATCCTCTGTCTCATCCTCAACTTTCCGCACTAGAGCAGGCTTTTACGGGCGGAGCGAGCTCGGTCGTATATTTTCCCTGCATCCGCAGTATAAACGCGGTGGTGGAAGAAACTCGGCCTCGGTAAGGAGGTGCAGGTCGAGAGTGCAGCAAACCGCTTAAATAAACACACGACTTGGTCTTTCTCCTGGACGTCGCTATATTGGATTTCAAACGCTACCAGAGCTCACTGCCTGTGGACTCGCTCCGCTGAGTCACTGAAGAATTGCGCGTCTATTACTCGTCACTCCCGGAAGTACTGGTCGCCATTTTGCTACGTGACGGAGGGAAGGGCGGACGGACTTTCTCGCTTCCATTAGTAGAGATGTTCAGCTAATTTTCCATATCTTGCCTATTGTGTCTTATTGTATGACGTCTTACTTCGTTACTAATGAATGAACTGATGAACGCCATGTTTTCCTTATTTAAGGCTCGCCTAATTTGAAAGTAACTAAAATCCACTGATGAGTACTAGCCAGACCGTGTCCAGTACGCTCAGTGCGGTGGTCAAGTCTCAGCTAGCTGAACAGCCAGCCGTTGAATTTTAAAGTGGGTCTTTTCTCAGTTCATTGCTGTTTAATTTCATGCGCAGCCTCTGAGGAATGCGCCTTGCAGACATTCGTTCCTGGACGTATGCAAAGTTCCTTCAAATAAGCAATCATCGAACCGATCTCTTCCCCCTTTAAGAAAACCATAAACATAAAAGAATAATTTAATTGGCAACCGCAGTTGGAGGAGCCATAGAGCACCAGCAAGTTCTGTACTCGCAACTTCGATCTCCTCTCTTAAGCACAACTTTCCGTTTACAAGTTCTACTCAGACGGCCGCCTCCGCAGCTAATAATCATGATCAATACTGTTACAAACTCGGTGTGCTGCTTCTACGTCCGGACAGAACTTCTTTCAAGCGCAGCATTCGGAACGGTGCTATTCTAAGCCGATGCGCCGTGAACGCCGTGACCCAAGAACTTGAATCGTGGCTAGCCACTTATAGATGCAGAACCAATGCACGAAGGCACGGCTGATAGTAGCGGAACATGGTAGCAACAAGAGTGCCCTTGACCTAAACATAGCGATCTATAACCACAACCTAGACGTCTCTATTTCACAGCAAGGGAGGGTTACAGACGTTCTATAATGGCTTCGCGGCCCAGAGTTAAAAACCAGTCAAATGTCAATGCCAACTGCCGAAGAACAACTCCTAAAAGCCCTTTACAAGGCTTCTGCTTATAAGCGGCCATGGCAGTAGACTATCGCATAATAGGTTCCTAGCTACTATGATTCAGAAACCATGAGTAATGAATGTCTCGGTCAGAATCGGGCTGATTTAGCAAGCCATCGTTTTAATGCCTCCCACTATTGATAGTAATAGTGAGGCATCTATATTTATATTTGTAGCACATGCTTTCTCCAACGAATACTTTTAAGTACTTAGACTGCCTAGACTGAGATTTAGATCTTTTAGAGTGCTGTACAATTAACTTGTTATTATTTTTATTGTTACTATTATCATTATTCGCAAGGGCCCTCACGCAGCAAGCTGCCGCGGCTCTGCCGCCGCGGCCACATGCAACCAGCATCATGAATGTGACCACGTTTTCGGGTCAAGGACGAACTTTATCTTCGCCCGCTGCACGTCTAACTGTCTATCGGTGACTCGCTGTCTGCTGAAAAAATGAGCTGCGTCGCTTACCCGCCTGGTAAGTAGCTCGTCCTATGCGGTCTCATATGCAGATGGGTCGACGCGGCTCGCTTGACGCACAGGTGAGAGCGACCGGAAGCTGGACCGGCCGCAAGCTCTGCTGCTGGGTCTGTCTTTGCTGAGACAAGGATTTGCCAGGGAGAATTTTCCCCGACCAGCTCTCATCCCCGGCCTGCCATTCTGCGATGACATTGAAGCGATGGCAACGATTACCGCTTCGAAATTCAATTTGGCACTTTTAAAATTGATATTTCCCCAATTAATCACAGAATTTGTTTCTTTCACGTTGACCTGTCTTTTAAATGCGTTAGCACGCTGAAAATTAGCATGCTAGTGTCACTAATTTGTTTATTTTCTTTTTATCCCGCATATGTATGATAGAACCGGATGGTTCCACGTGAGTTGACTTAACTGTGTGCTCATGCGTACTGTCACTTCGCATGTTATCTTTAGCCTATTGACATGCTTCCGTTACAGAATTCATAACGTGCCTGATGAGATTTAGTTCTCCTAGGGTGCTATAGATATCTCATTATTGTTATTATTATTCTGGTACCAATCCCACGACAGACCGCCGTAGGTGGATTTGTACTTATAAGAAAAAATTGTGTCGCTATTCACACTCGTCTGGTGAAGCTAGCATTACGAACATCAGGATGACAGATGTCAAGACCAAGCTTGCAGAGCCACAGTGTCTCCACTCATGCAAGACGCACAAGACGAAGTGCTATTTGCTTTTGGAATACTTTTCCGCATTAGCTAAGGACCAGAATTAGATGAGCTCTTGCACGAGAATATTTAGCTACATGAAGTGCAGAAGAGATTAGAGATGGAAGATACCGATGTGGTCTCGATCCCAAAATGAATGGGTACGGCCACTGAGCCACTCGAAACAATACAATGTAACTTGTATAGCGCCATATGAGAAGTTAATCTCTATCCAGGTACTTAACATATGAAGCAGGACTCGAGGCCGCGACCCTCGAGGCAAACACCTTACCCTTTCGCCAAACCAGGCCTTGAGTCGGTAAACAATTGGTCTGCCTCAATGAGCGACTTAGCGATTTGTGCATATTTTTTTTGAGGTCGTGAGTTCAATCCTCGAGGATAGCACCACATATATTCTGAACTTTATCTCGTCTGCAAGTCAATAATGCAGGAAAGGCTAAGTGGGTGCTATGCAGAGGAGTTTTCTCTAACGAACTCAAAGCCTAAGCGGCTTTCGGTACGAATTCGGTGGCCAACATACCTCACCACATGCAACCGAGAAAAAGTGAGAGGCATGGCTGAATTGGCAAGACAGTTGAGGTAATGATTAGTGTAGAAGTAGCAGCTCAGGACGGCTGAAAAAGATATAACACTGCTGGGATCTGGAGAGTAGACGCTGTTGCCTAAAAATTGTGGAAGTGAGTTCCAATCTGGGAACTGCAGAGCATCAGCTTCTGTCCCCAGTGATCTCTAGGCGTAGGAATGGAACTGCTAATTCATTTATTTATTAATTAACTGCTAATTTATTGTGCCTAAAGAAGCTGAGGGCACGAGGTGCAGCAGTTCAGCTAGGTAAGAAATAGCCAAGCCATAGCGGGCCTTGTGGTCAGCGTAAGACCATTATTCTGTATTCGTCGATCTATCGGCAGCCACTTAAGCTCCTTCAGCAAAGGATGCACATAGCGAAGCTCTTGGGATTTGTTACGTACTCTTGCTGCCATATTCATTATACACTACAGCGGCCTAATGGCCGTTTTCGGTAGCCCAGCCAAAAGAGAATTGCAATAACCCAGGTTCGACAGAACTAGGTAGCCAGTATAAATTTTTTGAAAACCAGTTTGGGAGACAGTCCCTAATCCTAGGTAAAGATCGGCCGTGATAGTTTATGGTGGAGGCAGTCTCCTTCCTGAAACTATACCCTTTCACTCTAGCACACCAGCATCATGCTAGGATGTTTAGTATCAAATTTCATCTTGTCACGTCAGTGTTAAAGATGGTGGTCGCTGGGTGACGGCACTTTTCGAACAGGTGTGAATTAACCAGATCGTATAAACGACCCTTTGATAAGAAGGCAATGACAGATTGATTGCCGGGAATTCATCAAAATAGGGCGAGAGAGCCGAAGCGGAAAAAATACAAACCCGGATAGATGTCGTTGATAGTAGGGTGGGAAATTCGGAAAAAAGATATATGTGACAGAGAGAAAAGAACAGAATTGCGAGAAAGAGTGTCAGAGAAATGAAAGAAACTGGGCCATACATTCATAGGGAGCACGAAACAGGAATCATTCTCCCCAGGGAGCTTATCAAAGGAGAAAAGAGAATCGCTCTCTGATCGCCATGTTCTGCACACATTGTACTCTGTAAAAGTCCGATAGCAGTGAATACGTAACTTTTCTTGGCATTACGTTGCGCCTGAAACGAGGATGCTCACGCGATGTGTAAGTGCGATGCACTGGTCAGTTCGGTTCAAATTGGGAAGGGCACGCAGCTCTCCGGACTCGCTCCGGGTGATGACTGCAGCGTCCCTTGAGCTGATAGAGGGATCTTCCTCGAAGAAATTAAAGGGAACCAGCGATGCGACCACAACTTTACCAGCTGTCGTCGTAACCGGCAGGTCTTCGGCAGACGGTAAATGATGAGTGCCGAGAGTCACCCAGGCAACGACGTCTTCGTCGCGAATCGACTCGTCGTCATTGTAGAACGTCTGAAAGTCGACGAAGGGATCGGACGGATCGCCCTGAGTGTATATCGAGGCCGTTGATCGTTCGACGTCCTTCTGCTTCGTGACGGCCAGCTGGTGCTTCGTCCACGAAGCGCCCTTCATCTGCGGATTCGTCAGAGGCAACATGACGTCGGCAAAGCTGCTCGAGACGATCCTGTAGCCTCGGCGATAGCCTAGAGTGTTGTTACGACGGTTGCTATGGACGATGACGTGCTTCGGTTTGGTGAAGTCGTACGACAGCAGCGATTGCTTCTCGGTGGCGGGATGTCGCTGCACGATTCGCATTTGGCTAAACTGTCCGTCTACCATTGGGTGTGTCGTATTCTCCAGCTCAATGGTAACGTACGTCAACGAGTTCTGCACGTCGGCGGCGTCGATGTCCAGCTTGAAGTGAAAGTAGTGACCGTGCACGTTGGCTAGTGTGTTAATCACGCTGCTCAGCTTTAGGCCGTAGCGAGCGTCGTCCGTGTTGGTGACGACGACGTAGCCACTCGACGATACGCGCACGTCGATGACGCCATTCTGGTGAAACTCGTAGTCAAACACATAGTCGTAATTCCATACGGTTATCGCTTGCCTGACGACGAGAACACTGTCCGCCATGCCGAACGCGTAGCTAAACGCCGACGGGTCGCCGGAAAAGTGACGCCTAATCGGAACGGAGTTGACGTGCTCGAACACGCACGCAGCGTCCTTCATCTTCTTCCCATGGTCGGAGCCAAGCGCATACACGACACTGTCGACATACGTCGCGTCTGCAGGGCAGTCGACGCCACGAATCAGCGGGTAGCTCAGCGTGCCGAGCGAGTATCCGGCGTCGAAGAACGTCTTGAAAAAATTGTGCGGCTCTACGCCTCCGTATATGACGACGATGTCCTGCATGCCAATCTCGAACGCCACCGACTCATTCTTGTACCGCACATTGAACACCTCCAGACCGCTGACCGTTCGAAAGTAGAGGTCGAACGACCACCCCAGGTAGTCGATTCGGCGCTGGTCGACGGCGAAGCGACGGCCGTCGGGCGACACCGGCGACGGAGGCCGCAGCTGCTCGCCGTTCATGTCGTTGCCGCGACGCCTCGGCGACCCGTACTGACCTCGCAGCCGCTCCAGCGGTGGAGGCGTCGCTCGCTCGACCGATCCCGAATCGTAGGCGGCGCTCAGCTCGTCGACAGACGAGAAGTGCTTGTTGCTGTAGTAAATGTGCTCGAGCCGGAAGTGGTCCGGGGCGCTCGGCGGTGCGACTAGCGAGACGACCAGCGGCACCGGGCACAGGTAGTAGCCCTCCGCGCTGGACGGGTCGACGTAGAACTCGACCTGCACGCGGCGGTCGGGCGACCCGGGCTTCGCTCGAGTCATTATAAGAGGATAGAGACAAGCTCCTGCACAGTCGTCACCCACCCACTGTCCGAAGCTGTCGACGAGAATTCGCCTGATCTTTCCGAGCTCCGCCGACAGGAAGCGCCTCACGACGTCACCCTCCACCACGTTGCACACCGGTCTGGCGTTCCAGGCAGGCCAACCGCCAGACGGCGAGACGAGTGGCTCGATCCGTGCCGGATGCGGAACCGGAAAGACGAGGTACTCGCGAACGGATCGAGGCTCCAGGGCGCCCATGAACAGTACAGCTTTCGCTCGCCGCATGGCGGCGGGGCCGGTTCCGCTTTGCAAATACGGTAGAATGTCGTCCTTCGGGGGCAGGTAGTGCTCGATCATGTAGATGTAGTTGGAGTTGAGCGTGGCCGCCGAGCTGGCGGTGAGGTTCAGGTCGTCTCTGCGGAGCAGGAAGCGAACCACTTCCTGGAACTCGTCTTCGGAGAGACCACGAAATAGCTGCTTGGACCGTTCGGTCTCAGCAGCATCCGGCGCCCAGTATTGAGGCGGCGGCGATCGCTCGGCTTTGCAAGGTGGCACTGTTGCCTGTCGCTCCACCACCACTGCGTACAAGGCGAACCCGATGGCCATGGAGATTGACGTAGCCAGCGACACGCAGGCCACCGCACGCCACTTCTGTGCACCGCCGCATGGTCGTCGGCTGCCGGAGTGTAGTCGCGGCTGCAACGACTCGTTCTCTACAGTGCAGCTGCAGCAACGCGGGTGGCTCCGCAGTACTGCCGAAAGCAAATTAAGGCTGCCGACCGAAAAACGCGTCAAGCTACCGAGTGCGGCCTACTGCCGTCGTGGTGTGTTCAGTGGGAAAAGGGCGGGCCTGATCACGGAATCGTATTTTTTGCGCTTGCGTGCCGAACTGTTTTGTATGCAGTCACTGTTTTACCTCTACTGCTACTACTACTACTACTTGATAACAATAATGATACCTTTGTATAGCACCCTCACAGAACTGGATCTTTTTCTACGAACTTTCAGAGGCTGTACAGAAAGCATTACCCAACGAGTGGTGGCAACATCCGCAAGCAGCAGGCAAAGCGTAAGCAGGCACTTGTGCACGAAGGACGAATCTCAAAGACTCAGACAAAGATTAAATGCTGTAATAAACCGGTGTGCGTTTAAGCTTCTTTTTAAATGTCATCAAGTGAGGGGATGTCGTGACGTCAGTCGGAGGAGAGTTCCAGGCTTCGTGAGCATTCGAGGTAAAATCACGGTCTCTAAAGATCTTGAGGTTCGTACGTGGTATGGCTCAGTGACTCGAGTCAGAGCAGCTGATTGTACGGTTCTCGGCATGGTGGGGGAGTAGTTCCGATAAGTAGGCTGGAGCCAAAGACAGAAGGGACCTAAAAAGTGAGTGTCAGAACCCAGAAGTCGATGCGCTGCATAACTGGGAGCCATTACAGTTCGACGAAAAGTGGTGTGATGTGGCAACTGCGATGCTCACAACCAACAAGCCTACAGGCTTTTGGACCAACTGTAAGCGCCTGACTGCACAGGCAGATAGACCAGTAAGCATTGAGTTACAGAACTCGAGACGGATGTGACAAATGCGTGGACCAGTTTTGATGTGGTATCTGCGTCTAAACAAGCCCAAATTTTAGCAGTGTTATGCAGCTGAAAGAAGGCAGACTTGACTGCATACTACTTGCTGCCTATGTTAGCCTACAACTCATATGATCTGTCATTTCATATGATCTGTTGTCTTGATCTCAGATAATCTGTAATCTGTAATCCCATCTGTTTAAAGTTATTCTGATTGTTACTTGACCGTAGCGCACAATAAATTACGTGCCTATGGATATCTAAACGCTTATCGCTTCGGGCTGCTGGGTCTCCCACGCCGGTGGCTGCCTTAGCTACGCCGGCGGCTACTAACTCGCATGTTAGTTATGATCGTCAGCAGCTGTTATCGCTTCGTCATCGTAGATCAAATGCATTCCTAGATATTAATGTTGTTGCTAAGATTCATGAACTATGCATTAACAAAAGAAAAGCACCCAGCAACCGCCGCGGTGGCCGGAACCGCCAGGTCAGACGCCGCTCGTTGGGCGGGGACAGCGAACTGAGTACGCGTTCGCTTGGTATTCCTAGCATTGTCTCGAACCGCTCAGCACGCTCGTCCACATGCGTCGCTGTAAATCTCTCTAACTTAGTGGTCATCAGGCCTGTTGTAACTCCGTCGGCCAGACTGAACGCTTGCCTTTGGAATCCTCGCTCAATGCGCAATAAACCTCTGGTAATAAGGGACCTTAATTCTAAAAATGGTATCGACCTGCTCGCCCTAACTGAAACTTGGCTAAAATCAATAAACTGCCCGACAATTAAAGACGAAACCCCATCTGGTTTCTCGTTCTTTCGCACCCCTAGATCAATAAAAACTGGAGGTGGAGTTGCTGTTATCGTGCGCTCGAAATTCAACTTCAAGCCATTTGCAGTACCTTCGAAGCAGTCTTTTGAATCAATCGTCTTGGTCTCATCCGAAAAGAAGCAACTGATAGTGGCAGTAGTCTATCGCCCACCAGGTACCAAATCCTCCTTTATCTCAGATTTCTCTGATCTCATTTCGATTCTGTGTGCACGAAATCGATCCTTCCTCGTTATGTGTGATTTCAGCGTTCACCTTGATAACTTATCTGACGCTTTCAGCACCAAATTGTGTGCATTGACTGACTCATTGTCTCTTGTGGCTCATGTGCATGGCCCTACTCACACCAAGGGTCACACACTCGACCAAATTTTCTCATACAACCACTTTGTTATCACCAATTATTACCAAATAATCCTGTTTATCTGACCACATGCAGATCTCATCAATCTACAGTGTGTGCCCACCTCCTCTTCTAAAATAACCTGTGAATCGCGAAACCTCAAGACCCTTTAGATCGATGCTGTCCGTGCGAGAATATCTGCTTCACCTGTGCTGCTCAGTCCTCCCTCCGATCTGTCATCATTGGTAGATAGCTACAACACGACACTAGCTGACACGCTCGACGAGTTTGCACCTCTGACAAAGCGCACTGTGCGCCCCGGCCGGACGGCCTATGGTTTACCACAGACATTAAACTAGCCTACTATTAAGCTAACTAGCCTACTAGCCTACTACTAAGACTACTGTAGGTCGTACCAATCGATCCATGCAAAGGCCAAGTCTAGCTTCTATAAAAGCATTGTTGAATCACAGATGCACAATCCAAAAATGCTGATGTCAACGATCAACCATCTCCTCAAACGCTCCCAGATTATCTCCTTACCTTATGATCCATGTGATGATCTAGCCGATCGCTTCTCTCGATTCTGTGTGCAGAAGATAGACAAGATCAGAGAATCCATCCCTGCGATGACAACATCCCCACTAGAATGCTGTTCCCCGATTCCTGGCTGCACCTCAATGTCTACATTTAAGCAGGTCACTAGTGATCTAGTCTTGAAGTTCGTATCCCAATCAAAGAAGACAACAAGTCCTCTTGACCCTATTCCCACTGTCCTGCTCCTACGTTGCATTGATCTGCTACTGCCATGCATTATTATCATCAGAAACCATGTCAGTAGCCTCAGGAAATGTCCCAACACCTTTCAAAGAAGCTGTAGTCAATCCACTACTCATGAAAGCAACACTAGACCAAGAAAACGTCTCGCCTCCTGATATAAAATTCTCGCCTCCTGACATAAAGCGCTCTAACGCGTGTTCGTGTTCCTTGTAGAATTCTTCCGAAAACCGAAGTTCTGGAGAACATCGTATTCGGAAACGATACAGCTAAGACCTGTTTAAAGTTATTCTGATTGTTACTTGACCGTAGCGCGTAAGAAATTACGTGCCTATGGATATCTAAACGCTTAATGCTTCGGGCTGCTGGGTCTCCCACGCCGGTGGCTGCCTTAGTTACGCCGGCGGCTACTAACTCGCATGTTAGTTATGATCGTCAGCAGCTGTTATCGCTTCGTCATCGTAGATCAAATGCATTCCTAGATATTAATGTCGTTGCTAAGATTCATGAACTATGCATTAACAAAAGAAAAGCACCCAGTAGCCGCCGCGGTGGCCGGAACCACCAGGTCAGACGCCGCTCGTTGGGCGGGAACAGCGAGCTGAGTACGCTCTCGTTTGGTATTCCTAGCATTGTCTCGAACCGCTCAGCATGCTCCCCCAAATGTGTCACATTACACCACTTCTCGCCGACCTGCACTGGCTCCCAGTCAAGCAACGGATTGACTTCTAGATTTTGTCGCTCACTTTTAGGTCACTTCATTCTTTGGTTCCTGCCTATCTCTAAGATCTACTCCCCCACCAGGCCAAGCATCGTACCACACGCTTTTCGGAATCCAAAAGTCTACAAATACCTCGTTAAATCCTTTGGAGACCGTGCATTTAGTTCGTATGCTCCCAAAGCCAGGAACTCCCTCCCGACCTGCGTCAGAACATCCCATGACTTGACCACATTTAAAAAGAACTTAAAAACACACCTATTTAGGACAGCATTTAGTGGGTCCCTGTGATTCGTTCTTCGTGTGTTTATGCATTCTGACACTGAGCATGCTGCCACTAACCACATTTGCATGCTGACCCCGTGCATGCCACCCCTAATCATGTTATTCATTTTGTTTGTTTGTCAAGCATGATATTACTCACCATTCAATTGCATTTCCCTTTGCAACAAATGTAAAGCGCCTAGAGAGAGATTGAGTTCTCTGAAGGCGCTTTATCAAGTGCATTATTATTATTATTATTATATGCACTCGGCTTGCTTGTACCCTGTACTGCTGGCATTTGAACTCGAACGGAAGCAAACCTTTCAAAGCTGAGTCGCGATGAAACCTATTTGCTAGTTACGGCCAGGACACCCAGCGGGGGGGGGGGTTGTCCTGTTTGAAAAGGACATTGCACTAGATGACTCAGTTCAGGATGTGCAGGGGTGCTGTCAGATTCGGGAGCGGGCGCCGCCTTATTCGAGACCACTAGGGCGGTTGTAAGAGTGGAGCTGGGTGGACTGATTGCAACCGCCCGGCATGCTCAGCGTTCCGTCCGGAGTAGCTCCGTCCGGAGTAGCTCCGTCCGGAGTAGCTCCGTCTGGAGTAGCTCCGTCCGGAGTAGCTCCGTCCGGAGTAGCTCCGTCCGGAGTAGCTCCGTCCGGAGTAGCTCCGTCCGGAGTAGCTCCGTCCGGAGTAGCTCCGTCCGGAGTAGCTCCGTCCGGAGTAGATCCGTCCGGAGTAGATCCGTCCAGAGTAGATCATCCGCAAGAGACGGCCGAGCTAAGAGATCTGGCGGCGGCCTGCCTCGTCATCGAGTTGAAGATCCAGGCGCAAGTGGGAGGGAAAGCCAGCACTGAAGCCGCCGAAGCACGGAAGAGCGGACGCAGCATGGCGAGGCAGTGCGAAGGCTCGCTGTGATGCCGACTTGGGGTCTACAGGTAGAATGCGAGGGAGCTGCCCAGCCACCCAGCCACCCCCCCCCCGCCCTTTACACCTACACCTGGAGCGGTATTTCACTTCGAGCAGGGTGAGCTGCGACTACCGTCTAACGGGTCGATTGCCGCATTTTCATTACCTTTCCTTCATCTCGTCCTCCGTGGAGAGCACGCCTCTCGCTCGGCGACATACCCGGGTGGCCTTGCACGAACCGGGCTTGGTCCCGCGAGAGATGAGTGGTCTAATGAGGAGCACGTGCATACGGTCACGCCACCGGAAGCTGGCGGCGAAAGCTGCCGCCCGGGGCATGTCCGTTAGTGGCTGACTGGAGACGGCCAGATAAGAAGAAGCCCGGCTGCAGCTGAGATTGGGAAGGCGTTTGGTCATGCAAGGGGGCGTATCGTTTAGCCCAGAAGGAACCGAACCTTTACCTCGCCATTGTGCCGTTGCAGCCGTCTGGCCGGATGCGCCTGCCGGGGGGGGGGGGCGAGCTACAAAGGTAGTGTGTGGCTTCCACTTTGGGACACGTTGGAACTTCCACATTGGGACAGCGCCCATAACGTTGCTAGTCTCAGCGCATGCGAAACGAATACCGGTGGAGCCTGGACCTTTTAGCAGGGTTAGCTACTTGTAGGTGCTGCAACGATGGAAGCAGGTATACCGACTGTAGCAAGAACACGGCAGCCGCTGGGAGCGCCCTACGTTATCGTATCAATATTAGTCAGCATACATAATTTTTATGAGTCTATTTGACAACAGCGAATGGTCGCAGACGTACAAGAGCGACAATGACGTACACCTGCGGCTCTGTGGCCTGGAACTCAAATCAGCTCAATGCCCGAGTCCGGAATCACAATTGCATGGCTATCCTACGGCGGCGGCTTGTATACGGCCTCAGCTGTAGACTATCGCATATTCGAAAAATTGCTAACAACGACTGTCAGCCATAATCTGGCTGGTGTAGCTAGAAGCACCGCTTCGCTGCCTCTTCATTAAAGAAAGGCCGCCCTCGGCCGCTAGTAAAATACCTAACAACCAACCATGGCATGTGTCAACGTGCGGCTTCGCCACTTCGGCTGGCTATAACGCAAATTGCTATTGAGGGTTTTCGGGACGTCTTCTTCTAAGCTGTTGCTGTGGTGTCTTGAATTTTTTCCCCGCCAAAACCGTCTCGCAAACGAGCTGAACATCAAAGGGTCTCCAGAACCTTTGGCTTTTTCATACGTTCAGGTCGTCACTTCACTAAGATGGAGTCAGACGAGCATCTTCATAAACAATATTAGCTGATTGAACAGCATCTTTTGTATAGCGACAAAAGAGCTTCTACGGCCATCACCGCCGCTTGCAGCGGCAATACAGGATCGCCCACCGCAGGATTTGAACCCACGACCTTGGTGGCGTGGTCGTAAAAAGTAACCGCCTTACCTAGTGTGCCATCATGGCTCACCTTTAACCGTAGTGCTATTTTATTAGATAGCTGAAAATGATCGCATACTAGGCAAAATTAGCATACAAAACACAGGAGGGAGGAAACCTGCATGCAAAGTTGCACGAGCAATTGTAAATTCGTCTTATCATGCTCAGGTCTTGCATTACCTCAGCAATCCCGTTTTGTCTATCTTTAGTTCAGTTAGACAGTCTGTAGGGTACGATATGCAACGTCCAGTGCCCGACATCTCTTAAAAGCGTACACCCACTGGCAGACTTTCGAAACGCAGTGAACAGTTAAGTTACAGCAAATCGGAACGAGAAGTCCGAAAGCGTTTGCTTTTATGACGGGTGGATTCAGCAACCGTATAGCACGGCCATAACCTCTCGACGTTGATCGATACTCACGTATTTGAAAATCACAGCATCGAATTCACTTGGTTGAAAAAGTCATGGCATTATCTCAGAAGAATTTCCGCAGGTATTATGATAGGCAAGTGATTGAGTTTCCATGAGTAGTAAAACGTGCGAAAAGTAGTGGCTATAGTATAATAATAATAATGCACTTAATAAAGCGCCCTCAGAGAAATTAATCTCTTTCTAGGCGCTTTACATTTGCGGCAAAGGGACATGCAATTGAATGGTAAGTAAAATCATGCTTGGAAAACAAACAAAATGATTAAAATGGTTAGGGGTTTAGGGTTTAGGGCTATGAAAATGTAGAGCTTGCCTCGGAGACCGGTAGTCATCTCCATCATCGTGCAGCCGCGCCATTCGACATGCGGGCATTGTCGTTATACTGCACCGAGCCAGAGCTGTACAGTTTCTCCTCTGTCATATAGCAAGGCTTGGCTAAAGCCACGTTTCCAGTAGAGAAGACATCATCAGTAGCAGGCTTGCAGTCAGAGAGAGTGAGAGAGAGAGGAGAAAGAGAGAGAGAGAGAGAGAGAGAGAGAGAGAGAGGAGAAAGAAAGTGTGAGAGAAGCTCGTCCAGCGTCAGAGCAGCAGTCCGTAACATCAACAGCTCGCACTGTAACAGTTTTGAAGCAAGTAACAATTCAAAAGTCAGAGGTTCCACAGTTGCAATAACAGGCTCGGGAACACGACCAATTAGCATCTCAAATCGTCAGTTGAAGCTAAGGTACCAGACACATGGACGCTATCAGCAGCCATTTCTGTGCTCTCGCGTATAATGGTAATCTCCGGCTCCCAGATTTCAACATACGAAGCTTCATCTCTGGCCTTCAAACGTGCTAAATTGGTCACCTTATCGTTTTCACTATGTTTTTGATTATTAGTGATAAGTTCAAGCCTGCTGCCGTCGTTAGCGCATTCAATATCCAGCCTTTTACTCGTCTTAGCATTTCTCTCAGTTTATATTTCCGACTGCTGCTTTAGACGTTGACGTACCTCTGTTTTCAGGGTATCCATACTCTCCAGACTATTGCGTTTAAACTCTGCTATAATCTGCTCGGCCGTCTGAACTGCCTCAAGACATCTGTGGCCTGAGCATATACCCATTATTTGCGTAAGGAGATACAAATGCTCTTCGTCAATTTGCTTAATTGCGGTTAAGCACGACATCAATATTTGCAAAGATTTATTAGTTGATTTTTGTGAATTCATAAGTTTGACGTAGCAGGCACTTACTTCAGTATTCAATGACTCGGTACCTTTCGTCAGTAGCTCGAAGACGCGCATACAGAAACCCATCTTTCAGATTAAGCGTTCACTAACAGAGACACGAGCTACGAGATTAGCATGAGACGACAGCTAAAGGTCCTCAGCAACGAACCAATACTGCTGACACCAAATTTTGCAAAGGTGTTGTTCGACTTCCACGCCAGTAAAGAATTAGGCCACAAACACAGCGCTCGTAGCGAGACTAGTCTCACCCAACGCGAGATAGATACCGGTGACGCCGGAACCTCGTGGCGTTGCAAGTTACCAGTGCGTGCTGCACAAATGCACGCAGATATTCCGGCAGTAGCAGGAACGCGGCAGCAACGATATGCGCTTACACCTTAACACGTCAAGTCCGTACCCGTTATGTAGACAAGTCTATCAGACAGCAGCGGACGGTAACCGCCGTTCAACAGAGGTCATTAATTACTTAGAGCTCAGATCGCCTCCAATGCCAATGCCGAATCCGGAATCGCAACTGCCCGCATATCTCACGGCGCCGGCTTTTAGGTGGCCTTGGCCGTAGACTGTCGCGAAATGGCGAATATCGGTTACTAGCCATCCGCGTGACGTGGCTGACGTTTAGCTGGCGCCGCCGCCTTTGCAGCGTTGTGGGGTTTCGCTGGCGGCTGATCGAACCCCGCTCCATTCGGAATGCCTCAGGCTGGGGCTCGCGGGCGGGCTGGTGCGTGACACGAGGGCGAATTGAGATTGCGAATGAAAACTAGCTTTCGTCGACGGAAAACTAGCTTTCTCAAGAAACTCTGGCGCTCCTGGCTTTCTGGGGCCGCTGAAAGACGCGCGCGCAGAGACGCGTCCGTGCGCGCCCGTGCTAGTGAGTGCACACGGACGTAAGGGGCCGCGTCGCGAAAAGCGATCGATTGGCGACGACGTTAAGAGCTCGCTGCAGCTTCTCGAGAACGCGAGTCCTTTGCAGCAGCGCCGCGTAGCTGTGCGTAGCGGTGCTCGCAGCGTTCGCAGAGGAGGACCGACGCGGCCGCCAGTGTTCGGAGCCATGTGTCGCTGAGCCTCGCGTGCACTGATGGAGCCGGGCACTAGTAGAAGCTGTCTCCCTCCGTGCACGCCGGCGTGCGTCGACGGGAGCAGAGCACGAAGCGGCAGCGATAGAGAGTGACGCCCCCCGTCCTTTGATACAGCATTTCCCTATCCTTAAAGGGAGACAGAGCGCTCCCTTTGGAGAGGGCAGCGCGTACGCAGCATGAGCCCCAGAGTGCAACTGACTCGCTGCAAAAAATGGCGTCGACTGACAGCAGCCGGAAGCAAGAGAATCGATGCCTAAGCAGTGGGCAAACATGCCTAAGCTACAAAACTAATAATATTTAATTATTACATTTGAATAAAGCCCCAGAGAACACAATCTCTTTCTAGGCACTTTACATATGCTCTAAAGAAAGAACGAGCACTAATGCAAACAAGCATAATAGCCGTGGAACTACTTGAGAACGGTATGCCGGGGGGGGGGGGTTGGCTATAGTCACTCACGATTCGATCGCGTTTCCTTTGCAGCGAATGTAAAGCGCCTAGAAAGAGATTGAGTTATTTGAGGGCGCTTTATCATGTGTATTATTATTACTATTATTATTATTGGCGTATATCGCATCCGCTTCATACGGATAGCAACCGCTAGAGCCGCTTGACATCTCTACGACTATCAATGGCTGGCTGAAATGAAATTCCGGCGCTGTAATATCTCATGCTTACTTCCTTCCCTACTTGCGTCGCGCGTACTGCAGCCACCCTGCGACCTACGAAACGCAGAGCTTTTCGTCGTAGCGCTCCCATACTCCAAAACGTGAGCCCAGTAGCAGGACTCGCGTTGTCGCACGGTTGTGACAAAGGCTGTTGGACACGACGCGGCAGATCAAGCCGCAGCAGGCCAGCACAGAAAGATGAGCGAGCCAGCAGCTATTTCAGCTACGCCAGCCATTGCAGGGTACGGGCAAGCGAAGGAACCGGAAGTTAGCTGTCCCACAGCCGTGCGCACGCAGAGAATGAGTCGCTGGCGACCGATAGGCACCGAAGCACACCTGCGCCAGGCGCCGGTAGCGAGCTGACGTAGCACGTCCTTGACCTGCAGACCCACCATTCCGCGGGCGCGGCATGCATTCGGCCCTTAGATAACCTTTTAGACACGGTCCCCTTCCACAGAGCAACGTTGTCAACTGCATGCTGAAATGCGGCAAGCTAGACCAGCCAGATTAAAAAAGCAGAACTACATTTTATTGATGTATGCTTACCGAATTATAACGCACACAAGCCGGTTATGCGATAATCGGTGGTTCGGCGGCATGCGAACCGAAGTAATAATAGTAATAATGATAACACACATGATAAAGCGCCCTCAGAGAAATCAATCTCTTTCTAAGCGCTTTATGTTTGTCGAGTTATGGAAAAGTCTGTCAAGTGTGTACACTCTAGGCGAGTGGTTCTCAACCTTCCTAATGCCTAACCCTTTAACATAGTTCCTCATGTTGTGGCGACCCCCACCATAAAATTATTGTGTGCAGACCGTGGAAAATGCTTGCTTTCCGGTGGTCTTAGGCGACCCCTGTGAAAGGGTCATTCAATCCCCAAAGGGGTCGCGACCCACAGGTTGAGAACCGCTGCTTTAGGCTTTGATCCAGCCAGCAGTTGAACACTGGGCTTTGATCCGTGCGGGAGTTATGCCCCACGAGGCTTTGCATGGGTCGGCAGTTCAGCGGTGCTCTGTGCGCCGGGCGCGAGTCGGTGCTCGCCATAGCCTATACTGAACCATACCCGTAAACCACTGTCGCTGTCTAACAGCGGTTTCTCTACGCTATGGATATGGACTTGCTAGCCTGACATGGATATAGAGTTATTACTCTAAGATGCGGGGGTGCTCTTCAATACCGCTGTTTTTTCTACTGTACCGTCTGCATGCCGACGTGCTTTTGTGCTGCACGTACTAGTCACTAGCCAAGGTGCCGGGTAAAGAAAGGGCTTCGCAGAAATTTCTCGCTCATCAGCAAGGACTAGCTAATATAGCTAATACTAGCTGATATAATAATAGCTAAATATAGTAATAATAATAATATGAGCTTTAAATATAAATAAGCTAGTATGCCATTAGGAGCGCTGCGTTTGCTACCTATAACGAGCCGAACAGGGAAGCCGCTGCACCCGCGCGTATCCGAAACATGGCTACTGGCTGATTAGTGGATTCATATGGAAAATTGAATTTATAGTTCGTTGCGACCAGTTTGACATATGAAACCGATAGGAAAGGCTGTCTATCAAACGGCTGTGCGCCGCTTGGCTACAGCGCGCCCGTTCTTACGTGCTTGCTTTCGAAGCAAGTTGAGCAAAATAGGCATAAGTCATCATCATACATGCACGGGAGTACTTAGTCGCCTTTACCAACCGTAGTGCTCACATACTGTGTTTTGAAAGTTGTATTCGTCTCCGCTGCTGAATGACCGAACTCCAGTCGCTCAAGGCTCAGCTAAAATGGTGAGAGGTACATAATTATGAAAAAGTGTGGTTTTCCTATAGGCATTAAGTAAAGTAAATGTTAGCCGAATCGATAGCCTCACTCATTTAGCAGATGAAGAGCCTCATTGGCTAGTATTGCCCCTTAAAGTGGGCATTACAAAAATGCCCGCAGCGGGACTCGAACACTCGACCTGATTTGTGCATTACCAGGGTCAAAGTGTCCAAAGGAAGTCCAATTTGGTAGCTGCAGCCCTAAACCCTTGGTAAAAACACTCAAAGCTGGTTTTAATATATATATATATATATATATATTGTACATATATATATACTGTACATACATATATATATATATATATATATATATATATATATATACATTTGCGTTTTGCAATGCATAAAAAACTTGCGAAGTCATAAAGCGGGGTTTCTTACTTTTCTTTTGGGGGCACAACGGTCATCGCAGTATCAAAATCACCCGGAGTAGCTAGGTATACGTACGTAACGCCGAAGGCTCGGCGGAGTGGGCCGTAACCTTCCGCTTACCGAGCAGCGTAGCCTCCCGCCTAATGCTGTTCGGTGCACGCCTACGGGCAATAAGCAGGCCGCCACGAAACGAGCGTTCCTGGCGCTGACCTACTTATCGTTACTAAAGGGGGTCGCGAGTCCGCGGCGCGAATTGGAAAGCGAGACGACGCACGAATTGGGGATTTTACTGAGCTTTATTCGAAAGCGCGCAACGTCGCTGCGCGTCTCGCTCAGCTTTATGTCCACACTCCTCGCATGCTTTCAACAGCACAAGCACTCTTGCAGAGTGAATACGTCCCCGCACTTAGGCTACCTACGTCTATTGTGGGGAACGACCCAAATACGACGGAGGAGCCCGAACCGGAGCCTAGACCCTGACTGGAGAATTAGGGCTCCGCTTCCACCTTACGGCAGGAATACCTGATACACTACACCAAGCACTCTTGCGGGGGGAAATACACCCTCGCACTTAGGCTACTTACGTCTCTAGTGGGCACGACTCAAGTAGACGGAGACCGAACCGGAGCCTAGACCCTGACCGGAGAACTAGGAGCTTCCACCATTGCGGCAGGAATACCTCACACACTACATCAAGGCCTCTCGGCGAGACCACGTGCACGCGCACACAAACAAAACACAGAAGAAACACAAGAATGCGAGCTCGAGCGCTATACGACCGTATTCGGTGGCGTCCACCGAATCCTCCTGATGCTGTCTCGTCCGGTCCCTCAATCGCCGGCGAACAGCCCGCCCTCCTCCCTCGCTTTCAGAGAAACGTGTCCGACATGCTCTTCACCCACTTCTTTTGTTCTCACGAAAACCGTCCAGCAACTCTAGGACGACGCTGGCGGCGACAGCGACCTTTGGCAAGCCTTGTTCTATTCTTAAATTTTTAGCCGGAACTATAGGGTCGACAAGGCAGCCAATATCAATCACCGAATGGTCCTACTACGATGGCTGCGTCCTCTTGCTCGAGGCTCTGGGACGGAGGCGCTTCCTGCTGATCAGTTCTTATGCGCACTAAAACTGAGTCAGGCCGGCGCTGTGCCACACGTACACACGCGCACGCACACCCACGCACGCATGCACATAAATATAAATATCCATATAAAACCTGTGGTTTTCGCAGGCCACGGTGGCCCGGAAATGTTTAGCAGCAATGAAACTCGGTGCATAAATGAACACAGCGAGCCTAGTATACGTACGCTTATCGAAGACAGCCGCGTGAAAAACAAGCGACTAAGGAAGCCACTCAGGGCCACTCAGTGTCGAAACATGGCAGAAATGTCGCATATCGCCAAATTTAAAACAGGAAGAAACCAAAGAAGAAGAAGAAGGCGGGGCTTTGTGAAATGTGAAGCTTAGCCAACGCCTCACTTCTGACAAGGTCAAAAACAGAATGAGGCTAAAGGTAAGATTCGAGTAGTTGACGACCCAGGTCGTGATATGGAGCCCCTGATAGATCATAGGCCGGGCTTACCAGCTGTGCTGGGCTTACAGCAAGGTCAGCGGACACCCAGGCCGGTCGCGATAATGCGACGCTGAAAAAAGTGTCTTTCCCATGAATTTTTACGGACATAAGCGAGTATTGCACGTCGCGTGTCAATGGTACGAACGCCGCACTGAGGCGCGGAAGCCAAGCTGTGGTATGGTCAACCACAGGCCACAGTATTTGGGCTTCTGACTGGAAGAACAACAAGTTTATTTCAATAGAGGCTGCAGAGGCATGCTTTAATTACCTAAGAACTCCGACCGCTGCCCAGTTAGTCAATCTGTAACTCAGAGCGATGGCCTCTCTCGCGCGCCTTACCAAATTGTATTTCAAATTCTCTTCGCACCTACTGCTTCGTTTCTATATCTCGATTAATGCGTCCTATCGTGGGTCGCCATGCCTCATATTTATTTAATTAGTTAATTGTCTTCATGTTTTTCCAGATTGTGGCGTGCTTACTTTTACAACAGCAATCAATCTGGCTGTTGAGTACCTGTTGGACCGTGTCCAGTAAGCGTGGCGCTGCGGTCAAGTTTCAGTCAGCTGAGTAATCATGCATGGAGTTCACAAGGGCCTTTGTTAGGTCAATTGCTACCATATTTCTTTACACAACCTCTATAGTACGAGCCTTGGGGACATTCCGTCCAGGATTTTGCCCGATTTCCTTAAGCTAAGCGACTATAACACTGAACCTCTTCATCAAAACAAACCCTAAAAGGTACGGCTGGAGTTTCACTTTGCTCTCACGTGCGGAGGTGCTACAGCTCGACCATAAAGGAGAACTCGTAATCAAGCAGTAATCCTTAATAAGCAATTGCCTGACGTTTGCTAGTTTGAATCATTGACGATTAATGCTAAAAATAAAAGATAAAATTCATATGCATAGCTCCCTAAAAGAACTTAATCTCTATCCAGGCACTTCACTTCGACGGCAGGGTGTCCATGAACTCGGTCATCAAATACATTGACCTTGACCTCGGTCGTTAAAGGCGAGCACCTTAATTGCTATGTTAAACCAGGGCGGCTAGTCAACATGTTTAATATTTTCTAGGATCAGACACTGTTTCCACTCTTGACGATCGCCATGCTTTTCCAGATTTTAGCTCAGGTACTTTGAGAACAACTAATGGCCCGCTGATGCCTACTTGTCTGACTGCATCCATTCCGAGAGATAGTCAAGTCTCAGCCAGTTGACTTGTCACCCGGGGTGTTCCTCAACAGCATTTGTTCAGTTCGTTGCTGTTTATTTCTATGCACAGCCGTTGGAAATTTCTGGACATCTCACGACATTTTTATTGCACCCTAAGAGAACTCGATCTTTTTCTAGGCATATCACTATGTTATTAGGAAAGCAAGTCAATTATTTAGTGACAACAGGCAAAATTTCATCATTCATACTCACACGAAAAGCAATATACAAGGATCCAGAATAAGTTGTGTTTTATAATAATAATAATAATAATAATAATAATACACTTGATAAAGTGCCCTCAGAGAACTCAATCTCTTTCTAGGCGCTGTACAGTTAATGCAAGAGAAACACGATCGAATGTTGAGTGGCATGATGCTTGATAAACCGCATGAGAAACATGGTTAGGAGGTGGGATGCACAGGTTGAGCATGCAAGTGTGGTTAGTGGCAGCATGCAACAGTGTCAGCACGCATGAGCACATAAAGGATGAATCGCAGGGACCCACTAAATGCTGTCATAAATCGGAGCGTTTATAGTTTCTTTTTAAATGTGGTAAAGTCAGGTGTTTTCGGGACGCAAGTCCGGAGTGAGTTCCGGGTTTTGGGAGCATACGAACTAAATGCGCGGTCTCCAAAGGATTTGAGGTTTATACGAGGTATATGTAAACAGTCAAATTCCAAAAAGCGGGTGGTGCGATACTTGGCCTGGTGGGGAAGTGGATCTAATAGGTAGGTTGGAGCCAAAGAATGAAGGGACCTAAAAGTGAGCGACAAAACCTTGAATTCGATGCGTTGCTTGACTGGGAGCCAGTGCAGATCGACGAGAAGCGGGATGGTGTGGCAACTGTGACGCCCACGACTGATAAGGCTAGCTGCAGAGTTTTGCACCAGTTGTAAGAGCCTGATTGCTCAGACCGTTGGACCTGCAAGTCGTGAGTTACAGAAGTCAAAACGATATGTCACAAATGCATGGACCAACTTAGATGTGGTATCCCTGTGTAAACAAGCCCAAATTTTAGCAATCGTTTAGCTTCTTTTGAAATGTCGTCAATCAGGGAGATGTCGTGATGTCAGTATTACGATTTTCGTGCTTTTGGTGCATAAAAGCTGAAGGCATGGTGCTCAATGGATCTGAAGTTCGATGAAAGCACAGCCAAATGACGTGAGGTAGGTCGATGAGCGGCTGTTTTGACGGTATGCCTGATTAAAAAAGATTAGCTTTATTCGATGTAACATTTTCCATTGCATAGAGGCTGAAGAGCCTTAACGGCAATCACTCCGCTTGCAGTTGGCAATAAAGGATTGTCCACTGCAGGATTCGAACCCACGACCTCGGTGGTGAGAATTAAGCACCTTACCCCCTGGGGCACCACGGCCCCCTATTAGGAGGTATCGCAGATAAACCTGTAGGTAGGTAGGTAGGTAGGAGCGTCGGAATGGAAGGACGTAAAGGAGAGTGACTGGCAGAGCCTCTAGGTCGATACGCCGCTGGCTGGGTAGCATGTGCATGTGGATGAGAAATTTTACCTCGATTAGGTATCGTTCCAGTAACCTCTGGATTGCCAGGCCAGTGTCGCCACGCTGGTCGTCCTATCGAAACTTCGTTATCCCGCTCTCGAAGCAAAGCTCATGGCCTGGACAGCTAGGTGCCATTTACGTAGCCGGGTCAAATCCCGATGGACTGCTGTTGCACGATAGTGGCTCCGGCGGCGGCAGGTCTTGTGGGAGTCTCGCGGAGACGCATCGGGCAAACGAGACTCTCCTGTATTACTCTCAACGGGCACATTTCTATGGGAGCCCAATCAATCGCAGCAGACGACACGAAATATAATCTCGTGGCCTGACGCTTCGCCGCTTCGACGGCTTAGCTATTGGCCACAGGTGAGGCATGTGCATTAATGTCGGGCGCTTCGCTAATTACAGCAGTAGAAGCCGCAGGCGCACACAACACTGCCGAGTAGTAAGTGCTAATTTGTTACTGTAGTTATATGCTGGGCTACTACCACTAAAAGCGACGGTTACAGAACAACAAGCGGCAATATCGGGCGGATAGCTTAAGTACGGCCTCAGTTTTTTTATAGTGGCAATACAAGGGTGATGTCGTCAATGAAGACGTGAACTGTCTATACACTGCGTAAGAATTGTGGAGTTGATTGCCACAGTCAATGACCTGTACATAAAAATCTTCCGTTGCCAGTGATCTTTAAGCGAAAGAAAGGAATAGCTAATTGATTGTTCACACTGAAGACCTGAGGTGGTATCGGAATTGTCGCAGTGCTGATTTCGACAATGGCCGATTTTCCAAAATTTATTTCAGTGGACTTCGTGGGAACGCTTGTGCGACGCGGCACGAAATAGTGCACGTACACTTGAGATATAGCGTAGCGTTATATTCCAAGCGATTTGGATCTTAGCCCAACAATTGCACAGCAGCGATTGGCACGTCGAAAATCCAAACGAACATATGGGAGCACACTCAAGCTGACTGAGGCACATCGCTATATAGGCTAATCAAACTTCAAATTGTTCTTCTCAGCTTTGTGAGACGCCGGCGGCTGTCTAAAAATACGACGACTTCCTGAAGTGGTTGCAATAAGCTAAGCTGGAGATCCACCTCTAGAACATCAAGCCCAAGACTGGCTAATTTCACACGAACCATTCCTAAAAATATGTAGAGAGAGACATCATTAAAAGCAAATAGCACGCAGTAGAGATAACATTGAATGTATGTTGATGGATGAAAACACTTAACGATTAAGTTGAGTGACAGCCATGACAAGCGGACGAAGGCCGAGGTGGAAGAGAGCGGAAGTAAAGGAAGGGAAACGTCGCTTTATTCGCTACATCTCGTGCTGACTTCCACACAATGGGCGGCCATTTTCATTAGCCGTCCAGCTGATGAGATACATTTTGGTGACACCAAAGTGCACTTTAAACGCGGTTGCTCACGGGATGCTTGGAAGCGACAATCTGGTCGGTTCTGTTCATATAGGAAATGATTCGCGGCTCTCCAGACTCGCTCCTGACAATGACTGTCGCGTCCCTTGAGCTCATGGACGGATCTTCATCGAAGAAATTAAAGGGTACGAGTGACGCAACGAGAGATTTCCCCGGCGTCGTCGTCACAGGCAGGTCTTCGGCACACGGTATATGGTGCATGCCGAGCGTCACCCAGGCGACGACGTCTTCGTCGGCGATGGAGTCGTCGTCGGCGAAGAACGTCTGAAAATCGACGTAGGGATCGGACGGATCGCCCTGAGTGTATATCGAGGCCGTCGATCGTTCGACGTCCTTCTGTTTGGTGACGGCCAGCTGGTGCTTCGTCCACGAAGCGCCCTTCATCTGCGGATTCGTCGGAGGCAACATGACGTCGGCAAAGCTGCTCGAGACGATCCTGTAGCCTCGGCGATAACCCAGGCTGTTGTTAAGACGGTTGCTATGGACGATGACGTGCTTCGGTTTGGTGAAGTCGTACGACAGCAGCGATTGCTTCTCGGTGGCGGGATGTCGCTGCACTATTCGCATTTGGCTAAATTGTCCGTCTACCAAGGGATTAGTTGTGTTCTCCAGCTCGATGCTAACGTACGTCAGCGAGTTTTTCCGATCGACGGCGTCGATGTCCAGCTTGAAGTGAAAGTAGTGACCGTGCACGTTGGCAAGCGTGTTGATGATGTTGCTCAGCTTTAGGCCGTAGCGAGCGTCATCCGCATTGGTGACGACGACGTAGCCACTCGACGACACACGCACGTCGACGACGCCGTTCTGGTGGAACTCGTAGTCAAACACATAGTCGTAATTCCATACGGTTATCACTTGCCTGACGACGAGAACGCTGTCTGTCATGCCGAACGCGTAGCCAAACGTCGACGGGTCACCGGAAAAGTGGCGCCTAATCGGGACGGAGTTGACGTGCTCGAACACGCACGCAGCGTCCTTCATCTTCTTCCCTCCGTCGGAGCCGAGCGCGTACACGACACTGTCGACATACGTCGCGTCTGCAGGGCAGTCGACGCCGCGAATCAGAGGGTAGTTAAGCGTGCCCAGTGAATAGCCGGAGTCGAAGAACGTCTTGAAGAAATTATGCGGCTCTGCGCCGCCGTATATGACAACGATTTCCTGCATGCCAATCTCGAACGCCACCGACTCATTCTTGTACCGCACGTTGAACACCTCCAGACCGCTGACCGTTCGAAAGTAGAGGTCGAACGACCACCCCAGGTAATCGATTCGGCTCTGGTTGACGGCGAAGCGACGGCCGTCGGGCGACACCGGCGACGGAGGCCTCAGCTGATCACCGTTCAGGTCGTTGCCCCGCCGCCTCGGCGACCCGTACTGGCCGCGAAGCTGTTCCAGCGGCGGAGGCGTCGCTCGCTTGACCGTTCCCGACGCGTACGCGGCTCGCAGCTCGTCAACGGACGAAAAGCGCTCGTTGCTGTAGTAAATGTGCTCGAGCCGGAAGTGGTCCGGGGCGCTCGGCGGCGCGACCAGCGAGACGACCAGCGGTACGGTGTACAGGTAGTAGCCCTCCGTGCTGGACGGGTCGACGTAGAACTCGACAATCAAGTGCCGGTCGGGCGAGCCGGGCTTTGCCCGAGTCGTGATAACTGGGTAGAGGCAAGCGCCGCGTGAGCAGTCGTCACCCACCCACTGTCCGAAGCTGTCGACGAGAATTCGCCTGATCTTTCCGAGCTCCGCCGACAGGAAGCGCCGCACAACGTGACCCTCCACCACGTTGCACACCGGTCTGGCGTTCCAGGCTGGCCAATTGC
This sequence comes from Cristatella mucedo, assembly GCA_009760855.2. NCBI lineage: Eukaryota > Metazoa > Bryozoa > Phylactolaemata > Cristatellidae > Cristatella > Cristatella mucedo. The sequence continues at coordinate 1,285 of WPIO01000190.1, read as the reverse complement.
CGGACGGCGAGACGAGCGGTTCGTTCCGGGCAGGATGAGGAACCGGAAAGACGAGATACTCGCGAACGGATCGAGGCTCCAAGGCGCCCATGAACAGTACCACTTTCGCTCGCCGCATGGCGGCGGGGCCGGTTCCGCTTTGCAAATACGGTAGAATGTCGTCCTTCGGGGGCAGGTAGTGCTCGATCATGTAGATGTAGTTGGAGTTGAGCGTGGCCGCCGAGCTGGCGGTGAGGTTCAGGTCGTCTCTGCTGAGCAGGAAGCGAACCACTTCCTGGAACTCGTCTTCGGAGAGACCGCAAAATAGCTGCTTGGACCGTTTGGTGTCAGCAGCATCCGGCGCCCAGTAGAGCTGGGGCGACGGTGGCTCTGCTCTGCAAGGCGGCGCTTCGGCCTGTCGTTCTGCTGCTAGTGCGTACAAGGTGAACCCGACAGCTAAGGAGAGTGACGCAGCCAGTAACGCGAATGCCACTGCTCGCCATGTCCGTGAGCCGAACCACCGTCGGGTGGTGTACGGTCGTTGCGCCTGCAACGAAGCGCTCTCAGTAGTGACGACGCAGCAGCAGCGCCGAAGCAATAATATCGCTCATGGTGCTGAAGCGGCGGCGCTAGCTAGACCACCTGGATTACGTCAGATAGTTATTACTTTCGATCACGCGATAGTTGATTGCCGAGGCACTATATAAAAGCCGGCACCCTCACACAGGCAGGTGGCTGGATTCGAGACTCGGAGCTTTGGCATTGAAGCTGTTTTGAGCTCTACGCCCCTGAGCCGCAGGTGTACGTCATGGCCGCTGTCGAACGCATTTAACCGTCCGCAGCTGTTAAATAGACTTTTCTGCATTATGAATTCGGGCTCAATATGTCAAGATAAAGGTCTCTCTTCGTCTCTGCCGCATTCTTGCTACTTCCGGCGTACACGGGTGCATTGGTGCTGCACCTACAAGTAACCAGCCGGTTCCAGCGTTACTAGTATTTGGTGTACGTCGGCTGAGACTAGCACCGCTACGAGCTTTGTGTTTTCGGCCTAGTTCTTACCGCACGCGGAAGTGGCGCTCCGCATTTTTGACTGTTCATCGATGTTGCCGACTCAAAAATTTGTCGTTTGTCGTTACCTTTCCTTGGTATTGTCCTAAACTTAGAGGGTGCATCGTGACCTCGCCCGGTGACATTGTGGGTTGGCTACTCCTGCGATTCAGGGAAGGCTCGGTTGACAACCGAGAAAATTACTCGTAGACGGTCGAGCTACCGAAATTACACCGCTAGCCTGCCGTTGCGTCTGTTT